>JACDJE010000046.1:1399692-1486641 GCA_016647715.1 Pavo muticus
CGCCTGCCCTCGGGCGCCCCCTGCCGCCGCTCCCGCTGCCCGCCGGGGTGGAGCTCGGCCTCGGCGCTGCGCTGGGCCCGGCCCCGGCCTGGCTCGGCCCGCGGAACGTGCGGCTCGGCCGTCCCTGCAGCGGGCGGCCCTGGGCACTGCTCAGCTGTCATCTGCGGCGCGCTGCGGAAACGCGATCTGCCCCCTCCCACTATTAATAACGATCCGCCGGAGCCTTTTGTGGGGACAGAAATGCCCGGGCTGCGCACCGGGAGGCCGGGCGGGTCCCCGAGGCTTTGGGATGGGGCACCCGCGAGGCCTTCAGCCCGGCCCCGTGCTGGTGTCCGTGCCACGTGTGTGAGGCGGCCCAGAGCCGCTCCTGGTGCCCGCACTGAGATGTGGGGCCCGGGGATGGGGCCGGCAGCCGTCTGGTTGTTGTGGAAGCCTGTGGCGTGAGGAGGGCAAAAGCAGAAGCAATCTGGGGCTCGGTAATCTCTTGAGGTCCCTTCCAACCCCTGCAATTCTGTCATCAGCAAAACCTGAAATCGAGCTCTTTGATCCTGACAGCAGCGCTTGTCTGTAACAGGGCTCAGTCAGAACAAGACTGGAAGTTGCTGTAAATACGTAAATAGAGAGCATGTGAGCGCTGCCTGGTCCTCTGTCAGATCATAGGGACAGCTGTGTGCTCGGTGTGCCCCATTTCTGTAGATCCTTGTTCTGAGTTCACACTCTGCACTCAGGAAGTGTCATGCAGAGGTTCACGAATTCTGGCCAGCAGGATGGGTGGCTGAAGGACCAGCTGTGCAGCTCACAGACACAGCTGCTGGGCTGGGACATCAGGAACATGGCTGGGAGGCAGAGGAATGGGACAGGATGAGTGTCCTCCGAGGAGGACAGGACTGGAAGTGTGTGGTGGAACAGAAGGGGAGATGGAAGGGACAGGAGCAGGTGAATGGAGCCCTTTGGGAGGGGGAGGACGGCGATGGACAGCCGTGCTCCTCGTCCCCACAGTCCTGCAGCGATCAGCACCCACTGCTGTTGTGGGAGGTGTAAGGTGCAGCGAGCTAACAGCTGCATGTTCTGCTTGTCAGCTGTTCTGCTGTCCCGTGTGGGGACAGGGAAGGTTAGGATGCAGGAAGAGCATCCTAGGGTTTTGTAACACTATGTCTTATTCCCCCCTTAGGAGAGCCCCACTTTCTGATGAGGAGTCTAAGACCAGCAGCTCCCAGCATTTGGGATCTCAAGAGTTTTGCGTCAGCAGCAGCCTTTCCAAGGTGAGCTCCATTTGTGCCCATCCGGGTACTCTGGGAAGGCCTTTCTCTGATGGAACAGGTCAAGCAAGAGCACCTGCCCTCATGGGTCCTGCAGACCTCCTCTCGAGAGGGATACACCAAGGTGCATAAAGGGCAAACAGCTCTCCAGGTTGGAAGGAGTGTCTGCCTGCGTGGCCTCTGCCTCCTCAGGGCAGGGCTAGAGAGTAGGTCCTGGTTGCTTTGCTAGGAGCTGCTTCCACAACTTTTCAGGATTGTTTTCTCCCTTCTTGTTGCAGGTGGAGCTCACAGCAGTCAGCAGTGGTGGCAGCAGTGCCCAGGATGCAAGTGGCAAGGTGGAGGAAAAGATTGGACCCAAACTGGAAGAGCAGCCACCTGATCCTAACCCAAACCCAGAGTGTGTGGGAAAGACTGTGAAAGACGATGTCCAGGGCCCTCTGGCAAGCCAGGGGGATGGCAGAGGGCAGGAGCCTGGAGTTCCCCCAGCTGCTGAGCAGGAGTGCAGCAGTGCTGATGTTGCCGGGATGCCTGCAGATCCTCCCAGCGACAAGCAGGCTGACGTTCCTCCCACCTGCTCTGTGGCTCCAGAGAATGAGCCTGCCGGGAAGGAGAAAACCGCCCCGAGCACTGGAGCACAAGGGCCAGCAGTGCTGGCAGAAGGGACGTTATCTGTGGTCGCCTCCAGCTGCAGCACCTCAGCCTCCACCCCTGCAACTTTTACCTTGAGTCGAGTGTGCTTTCCCACATCTCAGGCCCCTGCTATGCACAAAGTGCCCCTGTCCTTTCAGCCTGGGACGGTCCTGAGCCCGAGCCAGTCGCTCGTGTACATCCCACCGCCCAGCTGCGGGCAGCCGCTCACCGTGGCCACGCTTCCAAGCACTTTGGGGGTCTCCTCCACACTCACCCTTCCCGTCCTGCCTTCCTACCTACCTGAGCGTTGCGTGCCGGGCATTATTGCTTCCCCAGAGCTGCGTTCCTACCCCTACACCTTCTCTGTCACCAGACCCTTGGCTTCAGATGCCAAAGTGGTGTCGGTGGAGGTGAATCAGCTTAGTTGCTCTTCGCCTTCAGGTGGAAGCGGTGCCCAGACCCCTGCCGATGGCGCTCCCTCGTCCACAGCTGGCCCTGCCCTCTCGTCCAGCCAGCCTCTGCCGGCAGCACCGTGTGGAAGCGCTGCTCCCTCTTCTGGCACCGGCACACAAGCCAGAGCACCGGCAGCTCCCGAGCCGCACGCACCAGGGGCCGCGACTTCGCTTTCACCTCTGAAGTCCCCTCCGCAGCTGGAGCGTGAGATGGTCTCCTCTCCGGAGTGCAGCGAGATGCCTCTCGATCTCTCCTCCAAGTCCAATCGCCAGAAGCTGCCTCCACCCAGCCAACGCAAAACCCCTCCGATGCCCATCCTCACGCCCGTGCACACCAGCGGCAAAGCACTTCTCACCACGGTCCTGTCCAAGTCCCAGCGCGCGGCCCAGAGCGCGGGCAGCAGCGTCACCTCGTGTCTCAGCACCACCGCACCCTTCGTCATCTTCCCCGAGTTCCTGCGGAACAGAGAGCAGGGCTCCTGGGTGAAGAACACCACTCTCATCAGCACCATTCCAGGCACCTACGTCGGCGTTGCCAACCCCGTGCCCGCCTCGCTGCTGCTCAGCAAGGACCCCTGCGTGAGCTTCAGCAGGGACCCCCACCACCTTCCCAAGCAGGAGCCGATTTCCATCATCGATCAGGGAGAGCCCCGAGGCGCTGGGGTTCCCTGCGGGAAGAAAGCCAACCAGGTGGGCACAGAGAGACAGCAGGATCCTGCCAAGAGGCTGCTTCATGGCAAAGCTGCTCCGGGAGCTCCTTTATGTCAATCCAAGGACATCTCCACCTGGAATCCTGTCCAGGGGAGCGTGTACCCACGATGCCCTGTGAATGGCAAACCTTCCAATCCTCAGCTTTTGCCTCTCGGCTGGTCTCCTTATCATCAGACCCCTCTGCTTTCGATCGGCATCTCCACCACGGGGCAGCTGCCCCCAAACCCCAACAGCTCCTGCAAGCCCTCTGGCACAGGTGAGCTCCCCACGTTCCTGAGTGTGCAGCCCGCAGAGCCCAGCGCGGCGGCCCAGAGCCTGCCTGAGGGGCTGCCCAGGCTCCCACCGGCGGAGTGCGAAGCTGCATCCAAGAGCAACAAGGGCTGCCGGCCCCTGCCCAAACCCGGCGAGGAGCAGGACAGTGCCGTCCCCTTGAATGCAGGTCCGTCTCCTCAAACCAGCACTTTGGATGCAAAAGGAGGAAAGGGGAAGCTGGACAACCCTCCGAAGAGTCAGGAGCGCGAGGAACCAGAGGCAGACTCCAGTAAGGAGGGCGTTGTACAGACTGAGGCTCCCCAGGGGAGCTGCAGCCTCAAGCAGTCGGATGCAAAGCCTAAGAACCAAGTGTTAGCTGCATACCTGTCGCACGACGTCCCCGTGGTTGGGCAGCAGGCCCTGCGGGTGGTTCCAGAGGTGCCCGCAGCACCCGTAGAGAATCAGCACAAGGAGGCAGGCTGTGAAGGCTCCCAGCAGCCTCCAGCTGCAGAGCCCCTCCAGTGCACACATCAGGTGGATCTATGCAGGGTGAAGAAGGAGCGCGTGGAGAGCGATGTGTCGTTGCCTTCGGTGAATTGCTTGCGAGCTGGGGCTGCTCCCCAGGCCTTGGCGGAGGCCAAGCTCACGGCAGCAGGCCAGGTCAAGCAAGAGAGTGGCACACGCTGCAAATCCAAGCGGCAGCACGACGGCGATGCCAGGCAGGTGCAAAAGAGACTGAAGTGCAAAGCGCAGGACGGCGAGGAGCCCCCGAGCAAAGCAGGGAGCCAGAGTGTGCATGGCCGGAAGGTGGGTGAGGTTGGCTGGAGCTGGGGCTGTGGGGTCGTAGTTGTGAGGCTGGGGGTGAGGTGGGAGCTGTGCTGGGCTGGGAAAGCTGAGTGCACAGGGCTTCCTTCCCGTGCTCTTTGGCGTTGTCTTGCAGTGGGTTAATGTCTGAAACGTCTGGATCTGTAGGTAACAGAGCAAAATGGAGCTGGGGTGTCAAAAATGCTGGAGGGCACCAGCATTATGAGTGGGGGACAGTCTTTTGTCCCTTCTCCTTTGCTCCTCCAGCACTGTTAGTCACAAGCTCCAGCTTCAGTCTGTGTCCTCCATTCACAGTGGCGAAAACACCACGACAATCTGCATGAGCTCAGCAAGCGAGAGGGCCGAAGTGGCCTGGGATCAGTGAGTGATCACAACAGCCTCAGGGTAAAGCGGAAGCGCAGGAGGCCAACGAAGACAGAGTTCCCTTCTCCCGAGCACCGTGGGGACAGCCACGAGGAAGGTACTGCTGTCAGAGGCAATGTGTTCTCACGGGGTCGGGCTGTGGCAGTTTGGGTGGTGCTGATGCTGCGGGGCCGAGCTGTTGTTGTCCTGAAGCTCAATGGCCTCTGGAGCTGGTGGCTTCCCACTGCAACCTGGGATCCTAACAGAGCTCAGGTGGGATGGTGGGCTGCCCTTCCCAGGCCGGCAGACGTGTGAGCAGAGATCCGTGACGTGCCTTCTCAAGGGGTGTTTTTCCCCACAGGTTACCTTGAGAAGAAGCCCAAGAACAACTTCCGGGACTTCATCCCGGTGGTGCTGAGCAGTCGGACGCGCAGCCAGTCGGGTGAGTTGGTGCCGAGCACTGGGACGGTCCTGCCAGGAGAGCTGGCTGCTTCACCACCTGGGTGGACCGTGAGCTTCTCCCTCTTCGTGTGGCTCTGTGCCCGTCTTCTGTCCTGCCTGGCAGGGTTCTTCTTGTAGATGGCCTTGCCTTTTTTGACACCTGTTTCCTCTTTCGTGCAGGAAGCGTTGCTGGCTCTTCTGCTAGCGTGATGGGAGAGTGTGATGTGACCGGTCAGGATATTTTACCTTTGCTGGAGGAGGATGAGGAGGAAGAGGAGGAAGAAGAGGAGGAAGAGATAGCCTTGAAACGCCGCAAGCTGCGGAAATCCCACCAGGCATCGCGTTCTCACAGTCACAGGGCCAGGGACAGGTCTGTGTCTGAGAGGAGCAGCTGTCACGCCAGGAGGAGCCGGGAGCTGCCCTGGAGAGTAGATGCACCCAGGCAGCTGTGGGAGCCCAACGAGGAGGAGGAGGATGAGAGCCACATCAAAAGGAAGAAGAGGAGACGACAGAAAAGCCGGAGATACCAGACTGGGGAATATCTGACCGAACGGGAGGAAGAACGGGTGGGGTTCCCTCACAGGAGGCGAAAATCCAAAGCAGGTATGACAGGTGTGGGCTGGGAAGGGATTTCTGGTGCCAGACCGGGGCCCAATGCTTTCAGTTTTATTCCCTCTAAAGGATGATGGGGTTTTGTCACTACAATAGGGACAGTGATCTTGATGTCTGCAATCTGGGCTGCTCCATAGATCAGCCAGGCCTTCTGCAGTTCGTTTACGGGCCTCGTGGCCAGGAGTTTGATTCAATCCTTTCTTGTCCCGCTGATGGCATCTGCCTCCACCGCCTCTGGGTGGCAGCAAAGCCCTGAAGTCCCCCCCTTGCTGTGCAAAGCACTTCCTCCTCCCGTGTGTTTGTTAACTGCTCTCACTCGTTTCATCCGGTGCCCCTGAGTCTCGCTCGGCAGGATGGGGTGAACAAGGTGCCTCCATTCAGCTGCTGCACCCTTTTGTGGTTTTTTTTTTTGCAAGCTTCAGTCACGTCCCCTCAGCCATCTCCTCACCAGCCCGTAGTGCCCTTGCTATGGGGTGTTGCTATTTCAGTGAAGCAGAGTGCGTGTCCTTGTGTGGCGTGTTGGGTTCTGCAGCTCTGTGTAATGAGAGGAAGAAAAGCTTGGATTTCCCCCGAGGCATCCTGGTGGTGCTTCCCACCTGCCTGCACGTCAAACTGAAACTTTAAAGTGCTACTTAAGTTAAGGGGAAGACGTGAGAGGGTGAGGCAGGGTCTGCTTTTGTAGGCAGCAGAGCAGTGACTATTTATGGGCAGCTGGATGTCCAGAGGGTATCCCACGTGAGTCCCGCTTGGCCCTGGAGATAGGAGGGGATGCACTGTATGGCAGCACGCAGTTACCAGGCCGCTGGGAAGCAAGCTGGGTTCCTTGACTGTTAGAGCTAATGAGGAACCCTAGTGAGTCATGTGGAAAGCCCAGAGCTCGGTAGGCTTGGTCTTTCCAGACCATGCTGTTGTATTTCATGTGCCCATGCCGAGTCCATCCGTGATGGAGGAAATTTGCACGTTCACTGCTTGTGGCTCTACCACGGGTCTGTGTTTGTGGGTGTGCAGCCAGCAGAGAGCTGAGGTTTGGTTTGACTGCTGGCAAAGGTGTCCCGTAGCTCCAGAATGCCCTCATTCCCATTTCTCCTGCAGATTTTAGGTACCGAAAGCAGAAGGAGTCGGCGCAGGGGAAAGGCACAGAGCTAAGGCTGAGGAGCAGGCTTTCCCCATCCCCCCGGAAGCCTCAAGGACGCCCAGACTTTCGGAACGGCTTCTTCTTGGAGCACTCAGACAGCTCTCCTGTCCAGGAGGAGCTGGAGAAACCATCAGGAAAACGCAAATGTAAAACCAAACACCTGGCAGGGATCTGTGATGAGGGGAAGGTATGGCTTGGATCGACGAGGGGAACGTGGGTGGGGGGAAATGAGAGTGACTCCCATCGTGTCAGTAGGGCAGGTCAGTGTGTGCCAAGGTCGTATTGCTTTTTTTTCCAGGTGAAAGGACGCTGGAGCCAGCCCAAAACGCACTCTCCGAAGAAGCCCCAGGACTCGTGGCCTCTTTGTAAATCCCATCGTGTCAGCCCGGGGAGCTCCCCTGACTTGCCTACAGCCCAGCACATTCCTCCTGAGGCACGACGGCTGATAGTGAACAAAAATGCAGGGGAGACCCTCCTGCAGCGAGCAGCTCGCCTGGGCTACAAGGTGAGCCTCGGTGCTGTGCCCGCCTCGTGTCCTGTGCTGCCTTGCTTTGGTCTGTGTGTGACCAAGCCTGCAACGCTCTTGTTTCCGTAGGACGTGGTGCTCTATTGCCTGCAGAAAAAGAGCAGTGATGTGAACCATCGTGACAATGCTGGCTACACAGCTCTGCACGAGGCCTGTGCGCGAGGCTGGATCGACATCCTGCACATCCTGCTGGAGCACGGCGCCAACGTGAACTGCAGCGCGCAGGATGGCACGAGGCAAGCCAGGAACACGGGGCAGTGAGCAGGGTTGTGTAGGGAGATGCTAAGTCAGGGCCTGAAGCAGTGATGGAGCACCTGGTGGGAAGGCAGGGCCAGCCAGGGGAGCTCAGGTGCATGCAATGTACTGAGTGATGGGAAGGGTGGAGCCAGGATCCACCCCTGCCCAACCCTCACTTAAGGGCTGGCAGTGGAGGTGAGGGCATCTCTTGCTGGAGATCCCTGCCTACCTGAGGCCTTCCAAAGGTAAGCAGCTCTTTTCCTTCATTTCTGTGTCTGTGGCTGCTGCATTTGGGCTTGTTCTCATTTGCTGTAGCCAAAGACTTTGCCACCCTGCTGTTATCATCCCATTATAGCATTACAGTGTGCTTTTTGGGAAGAGCTGGTGGTCATAGCTAAGATCTGTCTTACCCCAAAACAGATCCTTTGCTATGCCCTCTCTTCCAATCCCTTTCTGCTAACGCTCCTATCCTTACAGGCCTGTCCATGATGCAGTGGCCAATGACAACCTGGAAACCATGTGGCTTCTACTCTCCTATGGTGCTGATCCCACTCTGGCCACGTACTCCGGGCAGACGGCTGTGAAGCTTGCCACCAGCGACGTGATGAAGCGCTTCCTCTGTGGTGGGTGCCTGGGGGTGGCTGCATTTCCATCCCTCCTGTCTGGCAGCACACAGGACCACAGATCTGGGTGTCAGAGGGTTTTAAAGTGCCTGAGCAGCCAATGACAGAGTGATTTTAGCTCTGTCCTGTGTGTGTTTTTACCACCCAATGTCTCTAGACTAGCATACCGTTTTCCAATTAAGATTCAAGTATCTTTCTGTTCTCTAATGTACAGGCAATGCTTTGGTCACATGCTGAAGTCAGCATAGTGTGGGAGGGTTGGAGATGCTGTCCAGCAGCATCACTTTCTGGTCCTGCTGCATGACCCCAGAAGATACACTTTTGTTGCCACACAATGATGCCGTGTGCTCTAAAATGGCTCTGCCCATGGGGAGGGCCACTTTTGATGAGTGGCTGAGAGTGAAGCGTGCCCACTTCCTGTACTGTTTAAGTAGAAGTGAGATGAGTGTCCTGGCTTCTGCATAACAAAGAGGCAAAGACAATTAGAGGGGCTGGTGGTTCCCAGGTAGATACAAGACAGAAAATCTCCCATTTCTGAGAAGTCTTGTTTGCCCGTTGTCTGTCTGTGCTCCTACAGGCTTAACTGTACGTGCATCTGTTGTGGATGCAATCTTGAGAATAAGAAGACCCTAAGAACCTCGCTTTCCAACCCACAGAGTACTATCAGTTGCTTTTCCCTGTTATCTTCTATTTCATGTTCTCAGGCCAGGGCCGTGCTGCCTTCTCCTGAGCGAGGGTACCCTTCTCGCAAGTGGGCTGTGGTTCAGATTCTGCCATGATGCCTAGTGTTACAGCAGGGGAAGTGCAGCAGAGATGGCATGACTTACTCAGGATCAATAGCTATGTATGCCAGGACTGTGGTGTGGCCAGTAGATGAGCATTAACCCCCTCCACTGTTCCCTTTAGATTACCTGTCGGATCTCCAGGGGCGCGCTGACGGAGATCCTCGGACAGCGTGGGACTTCTACAGCAGCTCAGTGCTCGGTGAGTTCAGCCAGCCTGATCTCATTTACAGCAGCAGAGCAGGGAGAAGCGTGTCTGTGAGATGTAACACATCGTTCTGTCAGCTTCCCTCCTAAGTCAAGTCTTAGATATCTTGCCACGGTGCTGAGAGCTCCCACTGCTCCTGAAAGGGACTCTTTCTTTGGGAAGATGCATTTGTGGATCCTTCCAGACTGTTGTCCCACGTGCTTTGATGGACACTGCTTCAGGACTGTGTGATAGGGGCAGCTATCCTATGAGGACAGGCTGTTGAAACAGTTGGGGCTGTTCAACTTGGAAAAGAGAAGGCTGCAGGGAGCTCTTATTGCAGCCTTCCAGTATCTAAAGGGGCCTTCAGAGGTGTCCCTTCCCATTACATGTCACTGAGGGTGGAGGAGAAATCCCAGACCACTGCTTGATCCATTTCTGTTCTTCAAGGCAGGAAAGCTGTCCATGGTTTCCCTTAGGTCTGCACATCTCTTGGGGCCAAAAGATAACGAGAGAAATGAGAGTGTGGGATCTCTAAGGTCTGGGTGTGGTAAACTTGTCAGCCCGATGCCCTTCGTGCTCATGTAGCTCCAGAAACAAAGTGCCACTCCAGGGTTTCTTTGTGCTTGGGACCAGCATTGCTGCGCCTGATTATCTCTGTCTTACAGTGGGATGGGATGTCCTTGTTTGTGAGCAGCCCTCACTCCAGCTAGCAGGCAGGGCTGAGATGTTGGACCATATTTAGTCCACACTGAATGCATTTAATTCTCTTTTTCCTGGGTTGCTCAAGAAATGGGATTCTTTTCAGCTGTGGCATTTGAGCTTTGCCCAGCAGTGATCCCAGAATCAGATCCCTTATTGTTGCCCCTTTCTGCAGTAACCCATGCAGATTTAAGCAGCCAGTTTGACTGCACGCCTCCTGTCACCTGCTGCTGTTTCCCTGTTAGCATTCCTGCTTGGTGCTGTTTCCTGGCAGTGCAGTGCATGGGTTTTGCTTGGGCAGCACACCTTAAGGTGTTTTTTTGTGCCTTTTCTCCCACTCATTGTGGTGTTGAGCTTTTCATTGTTTTTTACTTTGCACAAATGGTTTATTTGCTTCTCAGCACCTTTGGTCTGCTTTCCTCTATGGGATCTTAACTCTATTATGTTCTGGAAGCTTTTGGAGACATATTAACTCAGCAGGACAAAAACACTGCAAGCCCAAGGTTTCTGCAAGCCAGAAATCTATGGGGCGATCCTCTGCAGTCATGCTTCTTGTTGTTCTGTTGTGTTTGTCCTCAGACCTGCTGTACAGTTGGGTAACACAGCCTGGCAGCCCATATTTAGACACAATTCCTGGCACGCACCTCTCTGTAACCTGCTGGCAGTTGTTGAGAGTGGGATCTGGGTGGCAAAGCACTCAGCAAGGAGAGAGCAGTGCCTTCCTTTATGGGATCTGTGCAGATGAAGCACCTCCTCCATTCACCTCCTTCCCGAGTGGTGCAGGTTCTCCCAGGCTGCAAAGCAGGGAGGGCTGAGGGTGTTTTGGTGAGCCTGGTCCAGGGTGGGCTTGATCCCTGAAAGGGGTGCCAAGTGGAAGTGTCTCATTCTGCAGGCAGGCAGTGCTTTGTCTCACATGTGGGTCAGGGTCATCCTACTCTGTGTGAGATGTTTTTCCTACCCTGCCTGCTCACCAAGGGGAGTTTCAGGCAGCTCTCTGTGCAGAGCAGCTCTGCACTCGCTCAGAGTTTCTGGGAGATGAGGAGCAGGAGGATGCTGGGACTCAGCAAGTGAATTCATTGTGATGTTGTGGGAATGTGCACATGGGGTTGTAGTGGCAGCCAGTCTGGTTGGGCAGAGCTGTTCCCCATGGGCCGATGGAGTGAGGGTGTGAGCAACACCAACATCTGTTTTCCTTGTTACAGAGGGAAAAGACAGCATTGGATGCGATCTTCTGCTCAACCCTCCGGGGAGTTCAGACCAGGAGGAAGAGGAACAGGAAGCTGACAACTTCATGTTTGAGTTCTCAGACAAGCCACTGCTGCCCAGCTACAACCTCCAAGTGTCCGTCTCTCGGGGGTGGGTGTATTCTTCTGCAATGGAGGGCATTTGGGTGACATCAATGCTATGCTGGGGGGTGCTCATGAGCCTGGAGATTGCCCTCCAGGTTGGAGTTAAAATGAAATGTTCTTGTGTTGAAAAAGCGTGCATGCTTGAGGAACTCTTGAGAGCCCAGAGTGGCTGCATGCTGAGGAGACAGGCAGGGCTGTGTTTCACTTGTGTCACATTTTAACCCTGTACATTTCAAACCACTTCCCCAGGGGAGAAAAACACCTTTATCCTTATTCTGCAGGTAGAGGAACGGAGCCATGGCTGTAGGGCAGCTTTCCTCGTAGCAGAAAATAGCTGCTGATGGGGCACTGACAATCTTGTGGCACTCTTCCCGTCTTATGCCACCTCATAAGGAAGCACAGCATACTTGTTAGAAAAATGTTGGGGATAGAAACCACTTCTGCTAAGCCCCATATCAGTGAAGCGGGTGGGAAAACACCAGGCAAGGTGTGATTTGATTCTCAGGTCCATCCCTGAGGTGGTCACCTTGGGAGAGAATTCACAGTGGGATTTATTAGGCCATGGGCAGGAGGGGAGTGTTGGGCTGAGATGAACCACTGGGTGCAGCCCTGCGGTGACCGCGGTGCTGGGGGTCTGGCTTAGGTTGGCTCTCCTGGGGCGTGGATGTGCTTTGAGAAGCCCCAGCCTGGGAGTCACTGGCAGCTAAAAGCCCTGCTGTGGTTCCTGCTGGCAGGGAATGCTGCTGGTGCGTTCCCTAACGTGTGTCCTTCTTGCCATCCCTGCAGGCCCTGCAACTGGTTCCTCTTCTCTGATGTGCTGAAGAGGCTGAAGCTGTCCTCCCGCATCTTCCAGGCCCGCTTCCCACACTTTGAGATTGCCACGCTGCCCAGGGCTGAGTTCCAACGCCAGGTGGCCCTCAGCCAGGTGCTGGCCCAGGACGAGGTGCAGGAGAGCCCCGAGCCGGCGCAGGGTGCTGCAGAGACAGTGGAGCTGGTGCACTATGAGCCCGAGCTGCTGCAGCTGCTGGGCTCTGCGGTGGAATACGAGGCGTGGAGCAGCTGACGGGGGCAGATGGCTCCCTGCATCGTGAGGCAATAATAAGGACCAACAGGAAGCAGCCCTTTTCGAGCCAGCAGCAAGGACCTGAGGCTTAGGCCAGCTGATCTCCTCCCGGCGGTGCCTCGGTGCTGGCTGGGGGGAGAGGACGCTGCCTCCAAGGACTTCCTGGGGTTCCTTTGTGACGAGCAGCGGCGGTCGCAGCTCCGGCAGCCCCATCCAGCAGCAGCAGAGGGAGGCGGACCCTCTCTGCGGGGTGTTGTGGGGCAGCGATCGGCTCAAGCTCTGCTGCGGCGCGGGGCAGTGGGTGCCACCGCCCGTCCCCGCCTGACCCCGTGGAACTGCACCTCTCTGTCTGCCCTCCACCCCGCCCCCGATGTCTTCCATAGTATTTATTTAATTAGTATTTAATTTGTTACGTTTCCTTTTGTTTTTGCAGTCTGTATCACTGTGATTATGTGAGCTCCGGGCTATGGGATGAGGGCTTCCTCCGGCCCCTCTCCAGCACTCCCCAGGGCCTGCGCTCCCCCGGAGCACCGCCCCAAGCTGCAGCAGTGGGGTCTGTGGCTCTGGCACCTCGGCTGAGAGCCCGGGGACGGTCCCATCTCTTAGCATTGGAGCCGGCTTCTGCTGAAGGCACTCTCACCAGCTCTGCTCCATCCTCACCAGGCTCCTTCCTGCATTTCAGTCACGCTGCTGCTCCCCGTCCCCGGCAGCTGTCACAGAGGCAGCCCGCACCTCCAGCAGCTCAGCCCCGCTGGGGTCTCCCCCCTCTTGCCCTGCACGGTGTCTGCTCAGCCATTCCCCCTCCTGTGTGGTTGGGAGCAGTTCTACCGGAGAGAGCAGGCACAGGGCAGGGCTGCTGCGCTCCCGGTAGATGGTACAGTTTTATTGTACAGGTGCTAACAGGACTCTGAGGATGGGACAATCTGTTTTTGTTTAGGGTTTTTTCTGTCTCTCCTCTGCTCAGCAGTGGGAGCACTGGGTGTTTGGGTTTTTTCGGTTCGTTTTTTCTTTGTGTTGTGTTTCTTCCCAGCCAGGGCAGGTGTACCTTTTCCCCTTGGACTCCCAGCTGCTGGCCTCCCCTCTCTGGGGCCCGGCCACTCCTTTTTTAAGCCGAGGATTTTTGCCTTTGGGTGTGTATTCTGGCTGCTCTTTCTGATTTCTGTTTTATTATAAGCAACAGGCTGTGGTGTCAAAAACACTTATGTACAGAAAAAAACCTGCATCAGGCCCCCTGCCTCTCGTCTCTTCTTCTTTGTCTGCTGCCTGCTGTGCCCAGCAGAGCTGTGGGGCTGCAGTGGAGGGAGGGACTCCAGCTGCCTCCCATCAGCCAGGGGCCAGAGCCTGGGGAGGGGGATGTGCTGTTTGTTGCTAGTGTGAGGGCTGGGGGAGTCTCCATGCCTGCTGTTCACCAGCCCTGGCTCAGCTCAGTGGGGAGTTGCAGCGCTGCAGGAGGCGTGCTGGCATTGGCATGCTGCTGCCAGCAGGATGAACCCCAGGATTGCAGCAGCCCCTCACTAACCTGTGTAGGACTGCAATGTGCTGTAGCCCCTCACCTGGGCTGCATCAGCTTCCCTGGGGCTTGCCAGGGGCAGGAGGAGGATGCAGCAACTCTGCTGCCAGCCAGGCTGCCCTCCCCCTGTGCCAAAGTCTGGACAACGTGGTTTGCCAGCTCCCCTTTCTCCTCATCACTCTGTGCCAAAACAGAGAACTCTGAGAGGGAGCAGGTATCTCATGGTGAACAAGCCCAACCTGAGGAAATAACATTTCTTGCTTCTCACTTTGGTTTTCTCCTAGCTCTCCATGGGTGCAGACACTGGACACGTGCTGCCCTTCATACTCGGTTGAGCCCAGGCTGAAGCACTGGTGAGAGCAGTGGTTCCCTGGTGCCCCTCGCTGTGGCCTGGAGAAAACACTGGAGGAGCTCCTGAGCTTTCTGCAAGACACTGCCAGGCTGCCACCTAAACAAACTGCAGGCCTATGGAAAAGTGCTGCTGGGCCAGAGCCACAAAGCCCATTCCAATCCCTGTAATGAAAGCACTGTCTGGGTGTACCTTCAGCATGAGACCCAGTAAGGATCCCCATCTCTTCTGTCCGGTTGCTGATCAGACTGTAAAACAGGAGAGCAAGGGGGGCAGGAATGCCCTAACAATGCAGGACTGGAAGGAAAGCCTGGGCTGTGCCCCACCACCCTGCACATGGCATCGCTCAGAGGGGAGCAACAGAGCAGCAAAGGACAGCCTCAGAAACTGAGAGGGCAGATGGCTCGTTTCGGTGCTCCCATCCCAACAGCACGGTGAGGTTCCACGCTTGCCCAGCAAGACACAATGAAGTGCAAGTATGAGTAAAACAGGACAAATCAACAGCAGCACTGAGCTTTTCAGGGTCCCTGTAACAAAACACAGACAGAAGGATGGGAAGGGAGCTGGAGGGTCTCCAGGCAGCCTGATCACAGCAGGTTATACCTGCTGGCTGCTCCATGGACTATTTCAGCCCATGGGGGCAGAATTTTGCTGCACTGGCAGCATTTGTTACCAAGAGCACAGCCCTGCACCCAGTCAGGACAGGAAGCTCACCAGCCAGGCAGCACTGAGGGAAAACAAACACCTCTGCAGGCTCCTCCGTTGTTGACAAGAGGGAAAAACTAACAGCAGCACACCACAGACTGCCCTTTCAAAAGCAGCAATGCACAAGTGCAGGAAGGAGGCACTGAACTTAGAAGAATCCGGTTTTATTGGTGAAATATTAGAATTCTAGGTGATGGGAAATATTCACAAGTGCTCAGAGCAAGTTCTCCACACTGAAGGGGCGAACACGGCCCTACTCACTCCTATTGCAGTGATCCTGCAGGTCAGTCTTCATGGATATTGAAAAGCTTTGCTACTTCATTGAGATCAGCGTGCTCCTCCCCATCTTTGATGATCTGAAAGAAGGAAGCATGCATTAAAACCTGCATATCTTAGAAGTGGTACTGTGAGATGCACTGACCCCTGGGTACCCTGCCTGTGACTGCCCCCAAATGCACTCTGCACCACTGGTCCCCACCCTCTGGCCTTGGCCCTTCAGCCTCTTTGCAATGCACCTCACTGCTCACCCAGCCCCGGCAGCATCAGTTCATTTGTGAGGAGGGGTCCAGTGTCATAAGTCTTAATGAAGTCCAGAAAGACAACATCCACTGCTCTCCTCTCATTTATCATGCTGGTAATTTCATGCTAGATTAATATCTGCCTTGATTTATCCTCACTATCTATCGGTAGATTGATTTTTCCACAAGCAAGCCCTGGATCTAAGCAAGCTGAATGCCGCAGCCCCGCTGGTTGAGCACACTCGTCCTCTACTGACCTTTCGAGCAATGGGCATCCTGTTGAAGATGTTCCATAATACAATTCCTACCACCACTTTATCCCTGAGGTAGAAAATGACACCTTTGCCATAATCTTCTCCTTCCTTTGGAACTTGAGGCGTTGGTGAAGAGCTTGGAGAAATGGGAACTTCTGAGGCTTCTGCTTCTGTTTCACTTTCTGATCGAATACCTGTCCCTAATGCAGAGATGGGAGACGATAGCAAACATCCAGTGCAGAAAAAAGAAGGAGCTCTCTGTCTGTGCTGGGGAAAGCAGGGCAGACAGATGGCTTCTGTAAAAGATTTAGGTGTGCTTTCCTTTGAGCTGCGTCCAGCAAAAGCTGCTGTAACACAATAAAGAAGCAATCCTAACACAGAGCGCTACTCTGACAGCTCCCAGCTTCCATTACCAATCACAGGATGGTTTGGGTTTGAAGAGACCTTCAAAGATCAGCTACTTCCAACCCCACCCCATGGGAACAACTCCAGTGGGGCTGCCCAGGGCCCCACCCAACCCAGCCCTGAGCACCTCCAGGGATGGGGCACCCGTAACTTCTCTGGACAACCTGTGCCAGTATCTCATCACCCCCCAAGGAAAGAGTTTCTTCCTTGTACCTCACCTAAACCTCCCCTCTTCACGTTTAATATGGTAAATAAGCTGCATTTTGTCTTAGTGGAACATTATGTTTTTATCACATTTTAACATCAAAACCAGCATTTAAAGCTTGGTCTAGAACAGAGCACACAGATGGGTCTCCCATAGAGCTTCATGGTGAGACCAGATCCTCTCTGTGGCCACACAGAGCCAGCCACAAAAGCCTCCGTGCAGGCAGACAGCCCCCAAGGAAGGCCACGCACCCACCTGACTGCTCTGTTGCAGATTTTGGTGTGTCTTTTGCTGTTGCTTTAGCAAAGACCCCCACTGTTGGCAAGGTGCTATCAACGAGGCCGATTGCTTCGTAGCCCACATCAGGACCCAGATCGCTCCTAGGAATTAACAACAACAAAGCTCATTTGTAGGAGCAGCACTACAAACACACAGCAATTCCAAATCCTAATGACAGTGCTGTTTAAGGAGGAATCAACACAGAGCACCTGTTTCAGAAGAAACCAGCTTAACAAACAGAAACTCAAACCATGGCAGATTTCTCCCTTGAAGGAAGCCAGGCCGCTTCCATGAGCTGTGTGTACCTCTACCTTTAGGGAGTCACACACCTAAGCTCAGGACCCAGATGAGAACACCAGGACACAACCAGCAGGTGCACTATTATTAGTAGGTACTGGCAGAAATCTTCTGTGCTGTTCAGTGAGTGCCAACGTAACTTGGAGACAGAGCTGGGGCAGAAGCAAGTGCTTCTCTGGGTTCTGGGTGAGGCCATCTGACCAAACTTCTGGCCCTTCTGAGTCAGAGCCACGGGGCTCTGCAGGAATCCTCAACACTGTGGGGAAAACGTGCAAGGCTTTCCTGCTGTTTGGCAGCTTTTTAGCACAGGAAAAGGAGTCGGACTCAGTAAAGGCTGGCAGGCCTTCACTGAACACCTGCCAGCCACACTCGAGGCTGCAGCTCACAGCCCCCCCTGTCACACAGCACCTCAAAGGAAAACACACAGTTAGAAGATACTTCAGTCTCCTCATTTAACAGCTGAGTAATAAATGCTTCTGTGTGCAGAGCCCATGTAGTACAGACCAAGGGTTCAGACAAATGAGGAGGAATTATTTTGGAGGGGTTTTTCCCCGAGGAGCAAAAGCTCTTTTCCCATATTTAAATCTGTGCTAACTCTGCTCCTGATCTGTGCTGAGCCAGAGGACACATTTTTGCCTTCTTTTTAAAGAACTTAAAAAGAAAAAGCCTTGTTTTCTCCATCCCATACAAATGCTTTCAGAAATAGGCCTGGGTACGCTGCTGTGCTGCTACCAAGGCACCAGTTGAGCTCATCAGCAAAGGCTCAACAGAACTGAAACCAACAGATTGTGCTGGGGAGTTCCCAATAATTGTAACAGAGAAGTTGTGAAGTTCAACGTGCAGATTAACCTGCTTTAAGAAAGGGGCTGCTATTTCTTGCTTCTTGCTTTGTTGATTTACACACAATCAGGGAGAAACTGGATTCTGCAGGGAAAAAAATAGCTTAGAGAAGTCAGGGCAGGGCAGTGAAAGCTCACATGTGCCTCAGTTCCCTGAGACTCTGCAAATAAGCTGTACAGGTATTTGCTGTAGATTCATTACAGCCTGAAAACAGGAAGCTTTACAAGGTGCATCTTGTCAGAGCTCCTAACAATGTGGTCAAATAAGCAACTTTACAAGCACTCGGCATTACCAGAACATAGACTGATGCCAGTAGGGCTTTGCAGCTCCCGTCATGTTCTCTCCTGCTAGTCTTCCACTCACAACGGCGTGGTCGTGGTGCTCTACACGTCTCCTACCTAGTTTGATATCATAGAAGCAAGCAGCATCCCCAGCCTTAAAGAGAAATTCATTCAGTGATGACTGAACACAGACATCAAAAGCCCAAATTAACACACACAAGAGAAGAGGCACTGGGACAGATGACTGAAATAAGGAACTGAGTTGTTCTGACAGCCCCCACTCGTTCACACCTTCTTCCATTTAGAATCATAGAATGGCCTGGGTTGAAAAGGACCACAATGCTCATCAGTTCCAACCCCCTGCTATGTGCAGGGTCGCCAACCACCAGCCCAGGCTGCCCAGAGCCACATCCAGCCTGGCCTTGAATGCCTCCAGGGATGGGGCATCCACAGCCTCCTTGGGCAACCTGTTCCAGTGCATCACCACCCTCTGGGTGAAAAACTTCCTCCTGATATCCAACCTAAACCTCCCCTGTCTCAGTTTAAAACCATTCCCCCTTGTCCTATCACCATCCACCCTCACAAACAGCCGTTCCCCCTCCTGTTTATACGCTCCCTCCAAGTACTGGAAGGCCACAATGAGGTCTCCCTGAAGCCTTCTCTTCTCCAGGCTGAACAATGCCAGTTCCCTCAACCTTTCCTCACAGGAGAGCTGCTCCAGCCCTCTGACCATCTTAGTGCCCTCCTCTGGACCTGCTCCAAGAGCTCCATGTCCTTCCTGCACTGGGTGCCCCATTTCCCAGGCTATACCAGTTCTATCTTCTCAACATTCTTCACTGAGCTGCAGACAATTAAGACAGCATCAGGTATGTGTTCCTTCAGAGCAATCAGTCTCAGCTCCCCACCAAAAGGGCTCTTACACAACAGAGCAGCCCATGCTACTTTTAAGTTACCCCAGGTTCTCTTAAGGAGCACAAATATTCAAAGGAGTGCAGTCATTACCACAGTACCAAAACGTGTTGTAGTGCATGAAGAGGCTCTAAGGCACAAAGCCTGCTCTCATTACTTGCCATGTTATGCACTATTTATCTAACTTAGAGATGCCAGCCCCCAGGATTCAAGGCACTTTGACTGCATTGGTCTAAGCAGCTGGAAGGGAACTCCTCCACGTGTACTCACCACCCAGATATTGGAGCGCGCCTGCAGCTCTGCATTCACCCTGAACCCTCCAAAGTCAGAATCCACCTCCAGACCAGCAGACTTTGCTAATTCCACGTTAGGCTCCAGCCCGACCGCAGCCACGATGTGATCAGTCTCCACCTGTGGCAGAATTTGTAACAATTCTTCAGTTTCCCTCAGTGGCCCTGCAAACATCCCCCCCCCCCCGGCATTCCGATTCACCTTTCTGCCATCCTTCAGTTTAATCAGCAGCCGGTTTCCAGAGACAGAGACAGACTTGACCACAGCATTAGGCATAACATTAACACCCTCTGGAAACAAAAAGGAGATGTAACTGCTTGCACAGGGACAGGCAGAGCTCAGGTGAAGCAGGAGCACTGGAGCACAGCTTCACCTCTTCTGACTTTCTCTGTGGTCCAGTTGCTCAGATATTCAGGCAAGACTTTGCCCATATTGCCGTTCTCTGGAAACAGCTGAATCACCTCCAGGTTTCTGGTCTGTGCTGAAAGCAAAGAGCATATCTGTGCAAAAATTCAGCAGACGTGGAATAAAAAGGTGTTTGTAACGTCAGGCTGATTGCATTCAGTGCCTCTCGCTTCTGCAAAGGAGCCAGCTGAAGCAAGCTGCCTGCTGGAGCACACTTACCTCTTCTGCCCAGAGCACAGGCCAGCTCACTGCCAAGAAAACCACCACCAATAATGGTGATGGACTTCACCTGTCTTGAAATCTTCTCCAGACTTTTGAAGTCCTCAATCTGAAAGAAGATTTATTCCCATTTCACACAGGAACGGCACTGGGACATTCTGCAATTTCTCCCTTTGAAATAAGAGTAACTCTTCCCTTGACTTAGAATGGGAGACGTTTCTCCTTCCTCCTCTTCCTCTATTGCACAGAAAGAAAAAGGGAAAAAGGAAAGAGAAAACCAAACCCTCTGGCTTCCCAGTGTTTGCTGACAGGGAAAAACTTGCACAACCTCAGCATTTTCTCCCACTTTTCAAGAGGAAATTGCAATGAAGTTTCCAGATGCAAATGACCCGCAGCACACACAGGACTACAAGAACACCACGTCTCCCATTACGTTCTGTTACACATCCCTTGCACAGCTGAGCAGATCACACCAGGCCTGACAGCGACCAGACCAGGGCAAGTCCAGCGCAGGGCAGAACACACAGGGCTCCTTATTCTTCATTCACTCCCTGAACCAGACTAAGGAAGAACTTCCCTGCCTGTTGTAAACCCCACATTTCAAGAAAAGAGGAGTTTGTCAACAAAAAGCATCTCTCCACTGAAAACCAGGAGTCCACCAACTAACTTTAATTCCTTCATCCATTTTCCCCTAGGGCACAGGATGAAGGTGAGGAAATGCCATGAAGAAGACATGGGCATTAGGGTACCTAAGCTACCTAAGCTAATCCAAGAGCTAACGCAGACACTCAGCTAAAACTTCAGCGTGTGACAGGAATGTCTCAGGCTAAGAGAGCGACGTCAGGCTTTATCCTGCTCACCTGCTCAGGGAAAAGAACAAATAGCAAATGGATCCCTGGTTACCAGCCGAGGGGAGCCGGCAGCCAAGGCAAGGCTGTCCTGGACCCAAAGCAGAAGAGTTAGCAAGCTGAAAAAGCTGGTAGTGCTTCTGATGACTCCAGCCTCACCCCAGGACAGCAGTGCCTGTCATTACCTTTCGGAACAGCGTCAGCCGTTGTTGGACATCTTTTCCTGCCCTCTCGATGGCAGGCAGGTTCCTTGGGGAGCCACCTGAGGACAGGGCAGAAGGGAGGGAGGGAAGACAGGGAGAGAGAAATACTAATGAGTGCCGGCCGTGTCAGCAGAGCAGAGCTATCACCCATCTGCACTGTGCTTTTCAAGCAGTTACAGCACGCTCCTTTCTCTATTGCCCTCTGGTTTTCACCGTGGAAGACGTTCTGTGCCAGCAGTGTATGACTCTGCAGTCAGAGTTAAAACAAGCCAACAAGAACATCCCCCAAACGACCTCATGCCAGACACCTTGCTCCACTGACTGCAGACAGACAGCCCCACCTTAACGACACAGGGATGTAACTGCTAGGGCTAGATGCTGAAGCAGGGCTCTGCCAAGGTAAGAGCTGGCTGTTCTCCTTGCTGCTGCTAAAGGCAGGATCTGAAAACACCTGACTGTAGAGGAGTGCCCCCACCCAGCCGTTAGGGCACTCACCTTTTCCTCCTTCCCTGCTGATTCTGACAGAGTAAAACTCTGAACATCCCAGAGAAGCTGGCTTACATAAAGCAAGTGAAAAACCCAGTGCCACCACGTTTGTCTGTATCACTGCCCTTCGTGTGACTGCTCTGCCACGTGGCAGAAGCTTGTCAGTTAATGCCACTGGAACCAAAAGCCTGACACAATAGGAAGAACAGGAGGAGATAAAAACAAAAGCCTTACCAGTTGCAATTAGACATTTATCATAGGATATCTGGGTACCATCATTGAGTTTCACAGTGTTGCCTCTCACGTCCATATGCACAACCTGCCAAAGAGAACAAGCAGGGGAGCTCAGGCTTCCACTCACTGTAGGCACACCTACTTGAGTCACCCTGCACAGACCACCACACAGAGAAGAACACTTGGAAGCAACATTTGAATTGCTCCGTGATTTTGCAGGGAGGGGGGAAGTGGAAATAGGCATTCCGAGTTTCTTTTGGTAGCAGTGACAGATTAGACTGATATCCCAGCATATGAATCTAAGAAACAACTCAGCAGTAAGAAGACTAAATTCTCTATTTTACAAGATACAGAGAACAGAGGGAACCACAAACTCTTTTCCACCTTTCTGCTGCCTCTGTACTCTGCTCCTACTTATGCTGTAACCCACCCCTTAGATGGCATTTACTCACCTCTCCTTCCAACTCATAGGCAGCTTAGTTCTCATTTTGCCACACAGTCTCTAAGCTCTACATATTCTTATCCCGTGCACAAACTGTCATCTTACCTTCAGCTACTACTCCTCATAGCTTCTCCTGCTTTCAATCTCCACACATGCTGTCCTTAATATTAGGATAGTCCCTGATTCACTGTATATGTGTTCCTGAAAACTTTCCACCTTCTTCTCCTCAGCCAACCTCCACAACACCATCTACAGCTGCTTACTTTCAGCTCAGACACGGGCTCTGCTTGGGAAGAACTGTATGGCATTAGAAAGGCAGTAGTGATGTAATACTCACCTTCTTGCCACTGAGAACTGCCACTCCACCATTTTCTACAAAAGGCAGATCACGAGCGTGCACATAGAAGGATGGTGGCTGGAAATATATACTGGGAAAAGATCAATGAGCAGACGCGTTCCAGTTACTCTTTGGTACCAGCTAGACAGAAATTACCAACAACACGAAGGCAACTCCGTGCAACCACAACTAACTTCAGAAACAGCAAAGAACACGTTGGTAAATTCAAGGGTTTAGATCAGTAGGAGTTAAGATCACAAGTGTCAGAGGGATCCCATGGGATCCAATGGGATCCAAGGTTCCGGGAGCTCTGTTCTGAGCTGCAAGGCTCTATCCTCACCTCTACTGCTAACTTACTCCACAGGATTTCTCCTTTTAGTGACATACTGTAGCAGAAATGCTAAGTTATGGCCTGAAGCAGTGATGGAGCACCTGGTGGAAGGCAGGGCCAGCCCAGGAGCTCAGGTGCATGCAATGTACTGAGTGATGGAAGGGATGGAGCCAGGATCCACCCCTGCCCAGCCCTCATTTAAGGGCTGGCAGGGGAGCTGAGGGCTCCTCTTGCTGGAGCTCCCTGCATGCTGGAGGCCTTCCAAAGGTAAGCAATTTTCTTCCTTTGTTTCTAAACTGCTGCACTTGGGCTTATCCTCATTTGCTTTGCTCAAAGATTTTGCCACTCTGCTATTATCACCATACTTTCCATCACATTATAGCATTACTCACACATTTAGGGGAATCACAAGTCTCAAATTCAATTTAATACTGAGCTAACTCATACTAAGCTGCACTCTTCCTGACAACCACCACACCTTTCAGCCTGATCTTCACTGCTTGACTGCCAAGTCTGTAACATCTCTGCAAAGCCACACTCCACAAGTCTGCAGCCTTTTGGACCCCACAATGTAGTCAGCTGGCCCAGTGCAAACAACATGAATTCTGCCCACAGCATGCAGTGCTCTGTTCCTTTTTGGATCAGTCAGCCAACAAGGCACACAGATACACACCCAGAGCCTTCATCACAAGCACAGCACCACTCAGTGAGCTGCAAACTGCCTTCTGAGCACTCCAGAGCTCTCCAGTGGCTCCCTCACAAGAATACTTTGATCATCATAAACCTCGCCATAGACTGTCTCCTCTCACTCTGCTGCCTAGGTGACACGTACCTCCTTTCTTTGCCATTCCACTGTTTGAACCGTAGAGTCTCTGTCACATGAGGATCATCTGAAAACCACAGCTCTTTGGAGAGAGGCGGACGCATGTACGGCAGCGCAGGGTCTTCAGACACGATCAGTACCTTTAAACGAGCAGCCATCAAACATGGCAAACATCAAAACATTACGTAGGCTCTGAAGCAAGAACGTATTCAGCCATCCACACAGATTCTCTAGAACAGGGTATTCCTTAACAGGGCACTCCTTACCCGGGCACCGGGGTCACGAGCCCGAATGGAGCGGGCAGCAGCAAAGGCAGCAGTTCCTCCACCAATGAGCAGGAAAGGAACATGAGATGGGACCTCAGGGCGAGCTGCTGGAGCTGCAGGAAACAGATCAGGCAGCTGATTGCAGATACAGCATGGAAAAGTGTCCACGTGCAAAGAACAGAGTGTGCCACCACATCTCTTTCGCATACAGGCCTCCTTTGGCACACAGCACTCCAAATACATCCTCCTCCCTTCCCTTCTACCCCACTGCATTTCCTAAGCACCTCCTTCTCTTGAGGCCTGCTCCCTCAAGCTCAAAGTGCCACGCTCCAGCAGGTGGCTTCTCTAAACTAGATCTGTACAGTCATGTAACCTTCAGTGAGTGACCCGTGGTCCATATACAGCCTGCAAGAAATTAGCAAGAGCTTTGCTGCTTTGTCCTCGTTTCCCCCTCTGTGACGCTCCTTGAGTGGAACAGGGACATGGCACAGCACTGAGGATTTTGTGCTGGGAACTGCACTGCTCCTTCGCCAGGCTGGGAAGAGGTGACAGCCCAAAGCAGGGCCTCTCCTCCTTTCACTGCTGTGTTTTCAGGCAGGCTCCGTTCTGTTTGTTTTGGGTGTCTCAAGTTAGCAGCTCATGAAGAACAGCCCCAAACCCAGAACTGCAGCTGAGTACCCACCAGCAGGAGATGACTCCTTTTCTTGGGACCGTGTAGTTACCGTTGTGACACGGCTGGTGAATCTCTCCTTGTTTTCCCTCAATGTTGTGTATACCTGGAGACAGACAAGAAGACATCTACCTTGTGTGTGTTACAGCACCAAGGCATCGTTCTGTTTCTATTCCCCATAAGCTACTTGCTCAGAAAAGGCATCTGCTTTCAGTTAAAGCAAACAAACCCAGATATACCTGAGCTTAAAAAGCACCTGTGGATGTATACATAGCTGTAAGAGGAATGCACTCAGAAAACTGTCTGTTCTGCTTATGACAGGATGGGACTCAGCAGGCTGATTGCTCTCCATGAGCAAGCAATGAAGCCTTCTGCATACATCTGGTCTTTGGGCTGCAGAACCCATTGTCTGATTGATGAAAGTGAATCATTTTGAGGAGCTGCATCTTTTATTCCCCAGACAGGGTGCATTTTACCCATTGCTGTGACCAAGTGTTTTATAATGTTACAAAGAGATGCAAAGAAGAACTAAGGAATTTAATGTAGGGCATGGAAAAGAACTGAGACAGACAGAAGCATGTCAAAAACACCAGAAAGCAAGAGCTCGTTACCAGAAATAATTAAGCTGGTACCCTCCCTCCACCCCCTCCCCAATAAAAGCACACTTATTTAAGCATCTTACATAAGCTCCTGCCCCAGTGACTGTTCCTCCCACAATTAAGTACAGCAGTAGGTTGCTGCCAGCTTTGCCAGGAACACCCGAAGATGTCAGTGCTCTAGAAGGGTACCTCAGGTGATGGCACTGCAGAACTGGAGGAGAAGACAAGCAATGAGAGAACAGAGGGAGAAGTGCTGAGTATAAAGGACTCCCAGCCACACAGAGCCTGGGAAGAGGATAATGTGTGTTCAGTTAACTTGTTAGTCAAAAAACCCACCGGCCAAGCAAAGGAAACCCCTCTGTTAGAGGTACAGACACTGACGTTCTGCAACTCAGAATACTCACACCTCTTAAGTATTTATGCCACCTTCTACATTCAAAATTAATGGTTCATTTGAGCTTGACCTTTTAATTTCCAGAGTGGACTGGGGCAGGGAGAGGAGGCACTGGGAACCTGCAATTCTCTCAAGAGACTATTTAAGCACAAGGTTTTCCTTATTAACAATATCAAGGATTTTTTTCTACCAAGCTTTTCAGCAGACAATGAGTGAGATGGAAATCAAAAGCAAACAAAGATTTTAGCAGCAGGTCACACCTGCCCATGGCTGCTGGCCCTTCTCTAAAGCTTTAGCACTGCTTTCTTGCCAGCTACATGCTGACTGCCAGTTCCAAAGGATACCCACACCATCACAGTGCAGTTCTACCTCACAAAGAAGCTCTTCACATTCAGAAGTGAATATCCTCCTGAAAGAGCAGAGCTGCTTCCCCAAACGTCTGACAGGAGAGCACTCTCTGTGAGCTGCCCTCCTGCTCACACATCTTCTAATGCTGATAAACCCCCAAGGGCAAAACCAGCACTGCCCTTGCCCCCAGGCACAGAGTGGAGAGCCACTTGTCTGCTCACCTGCATGGGAGCATCCCAGCACTGCAACAGGGTGACCCAGCAACGCAGCTTCTTAGACAAAAGCACCAAGATTGGCAATACAAAGGTATGCTTTGAAATTCAGAGAGCAAGGCGTTTCTGAAGCTGAGTAAACAAGCTGCTTGTTTGCAAAGCCCAGCATACCACATCTGAGTGACTGCAGTGAATTACTCTGCCAAAACAAATGGCTCCAAGCCTGCTGCAGGCAGCTGCGGGTACCAAATATGCACGCAAGATCAAAATGTAATTAAAGAAATTAACAATAACAGCCACAGGGAAGATGCACAGAGCAGCTCGAGCTGGAGGAGCCCGGAGTGCTCCCTGCCCTGCCCCAGGGCTCTGCTCCAACACCTGCACGGGGCAGCCAGCAGCCGTGCTTACACCTGCAGAGTCCCTCTGCCAACGGAGGAGGCTCCATTGGTGTACATTATGGAAAGCAAAGGGTTCAGCTGGCAGCACAGCCATCACAAAGCCAAGGAACAGCGGGGCTGCCAGCTCAGATGAAGACACCTGCGAGCAAACTGCAGGCAGGACAAGCACACATCTCCCTGCGGTGTTTATCTTCCTGTAGCTCAGTCGTGTGCTGCAGCCCGCTCTCGGGCACGCGCTTCCAAGCACCGCACACGTAACAGCCGTCAGCCTGCATTAGGACGTGCTGGGGTTGCCGTGCAGAGCGTGCTCTCACCGCACTCCGTTCACAGCAGGCCGGGCCCGGGCCCGTGCCCGACCTCCCCCCGGACGCCAGGAGGTGCGTGGGTGCCCTCACAGAGCCAGGCCCGCCCCGTCCCCACTCACCTGCGGCGGCGCGGCTGCGCTGCACGGAGCCGAGAGGGCGCAGCGCGGCGGCGGCCAGGCGGCAGCACGACATGGCGCCGCTCATCGCGCGCCGCTCCCGGCCCGACCTCGCACCGCCCTCGCCGCCCGCAGGGCGCACGCGCGGCCGCCCGCAAGCCGGCTTCCCATTGGCTGCCGCATCCCCGCCTTCCTCCCATCCGCCTTCGCGCGCGGCCGCTCTGCGCCGTCGTCTCTATGGTTCCGCCGCCGCTTCTATGGTGGCGCTCCCGCCATGCTGCGGTCTCCTCTCCGCCTCCCGCAGCCGTTCCGCCGCGCTGCCTCCACCGCCGGGCCCGGTCGCCGCCTACTGCTCTCCACGCCCATCTTCTACGCTAACGGACCGCCCCACATCGGGCACCTCTACTCTGCTTTGTTGGCCGACGCGCTGCATCGCCACCGCGGCCTCAGGGGTGCCGGGCCGAGCCGCCTCTCCACAGGTGAGTGTGGGAGCCCGGGGCCTTCCTTCCTCGGCTTCTCTAGGGCCTGGCCCTGGGCCCCGCGGGCTGTGGTGGCTGTCTCTGTCCCTGGGGCTTCTCCTCAAGTTCAGGTTGGATACAGGGAAAAACTTTATTCTCAGAAAGAGCGGTGATGCGCCAGCACAGCTGCCCGGGGAGGTGGGGGCTCAAAATACCCGGAGGTGTTCCAGAACTGTAGGGATGTGGCACTGAGGGATGTGGTCAGTGGGAGGGGATGGGTTGGAATTGGACTTGGAGACCTTAGAGGGTTTTTCCAGCCTTGGTGATTCCTGGGGCTGACCCCCAGCTCTCATGTCCTTGGGGCTGTCCCTGTTTCCCCAGGCCCTGTGTCCCAGCACGGTTCCACACCCCCTCCCCATGACCATATCTGACTTTTCAGGGACTGATGAACACGGGCTGAAGATCCAACAGGCTGCAGCCGCAGCGGGAACGTCGCCCCCAGAGCTCTGCGCACAGATCTCAGCACTTTTCCACCAGGCCTTCACTCAGGCAGCCATCTCCTTCACTGACTTCATTCGCACCAGAGAGCCCCGTCACTGCCAAGCTGTGTGTCACTTCTGGGCTGCCCTGCAGGAGCGCGGGGCTCTCTACAAAGGGACCTATGAGGGCTGGTACTGCACGGCAGAGGAGGGCTTCCTGCCCGAAAGCCAGCTCACGGAGCGGGTGGATGCCCAGGGCTGCACACACAAGGTGTCTGTGGAGTCCGGCCACGAGGTAACAGCACCCATGCTTTGCTGACCAAGTTTAGGCTGTTCTGTGTGGGCACTGCATGCTTGCTACTTTGTTCTAGAAAAAAAATAGTGTGTGTGCAGTGCAGATTCTTGTAGGAGTGTAGATTCTTGTCAGCTGAGACTTGCCTTGATTTCAAAGCATATTCTCTGTGTCTCGAAGCTGTGTTTGGCTATATGGGAGAGAGCTGCCGATGGGATCCCAAACCCCAAAAGTCAGATGCAGACTTCAGCCATGGAAGGGTTTCTGCTGCTGCTGGTTTCATGGGCCGTTGGCTCGGAAACAGTGTTTTAAAGTGGTGATGGAAGAAGTTGGAGGAAAGGAAGAATAAAGCTGTTCATGACTGAGCTGTTTGTTGCTAGTCTCACCATTGAACAGCATTGGAATCAGGAGTGTGGGTACCTGAGCTGCTGTGTCTGTACCACTGTTGTTTTTTATACAGTGTCAGGAGTTGCATGATTTAACTCAACTGTGGCAGATAATCGTGCTTCAAAGCTAAGCAGAGATTGAGCTCCTGTGGTATATGTTCAAGACTGAGGTATACATGTTGGCTTACCCAGAAAGAGAGAGGCTGTAAAATAGCATATCTTGATAAAGCACACAATGTGGTTGAGGAAAAAGATGAGTTTTATGGCAAAAAAAAAAAAGCAGCCTTAGATCTAAAATAGAGGTAGCAGGCTTCGGAACCCTGAGGATGATTGCAAGTTGTTGAAACAAGTTGCTTCAGTGGAATTGTTGAGTTCATGGTGAAGAGAAATAGTTGCAGAGGAGCTCAGCACTGAGGATGCTGTGTGCAAACTGAAACCATTTGAGCTCTCATTTTTTTTCTCTCCTTTGTTCTCAGGTGCACTGGACCAAAGAGGAGAATTACATGTTCAAGCTGTCTGCATTCCAGGACCCACTGCAGAAGTGGCTTCGTGACAACCCACGTGCCATTTCCCCTGAGCCTTTCTACCAGCGTGTGCTTTGCTGGCTGGGAGAGGACTTGCCAGACTTGTCCATCTCACGTGAGAGAAGCCGGTTGCAGTGGGGTATCCCTGTCCCCAGAGACCCAACGCAAACTATTTATGTGTGGGTAGATGCCTTAGTGAATTATTTGAGTGTTCTGGGCTACCCTGAGTCGCACGGGGAGTGGTGGCCTGCTGCACACCACGTGGTGGGCAAGGACATCCTCAGATTTCATGCTGTCTACTGGCCAGCACTGCTGATGGCAGCAGGGCTGTCTCCTCCTGAGCGAATATTTGTGCACTCCCACTGGACTGTCCGTGGGCAGAAGATGTCCAAAAGCCTGGGCAACGTGATCGATCCCTTTGCTTGTAATGAACAATACACAGTAGATGGATTTCGGTACTTCCTGCTAAGGCAGGGTGTTCCCGAGAGGGACTGCGACTATTACGATGAGAAGGTTGTTAAGGTTGTGAACTCAGAACTGGCAGATGCGCTTGGGGGGCTTCTGAATCGCTCAACAGCCCCTGGCATTAACCCCAGCAACACTTACCCGTGTTTATCAGAGACTTGATTTCCTAAGGTTGTGGATTACAGGGGGACAGAAGCCTTGGGTAGGGCTGCTGCTGAAGACTATGAGTTTGTGGTGTCTGTGGCTTCTCTGCCTCTGCAGGTAGCTGGTTATTTTGAACACTTCCAGATCTACAAGGCTTTAGAATGCATCGCCCTGTGTGTAAGGCAGACCAATGGTTTCTTCCAGAGGCACAAGCCTTGGAAACTTGACAGAAAAGACCCAGCAGAGAAACTATGGCTTGACACCATCCTCCATGTTACTCTGGAATGTCTGCGGGTCTATGGGACTCTCCTGCAGCCAGTGATCCCACACACCGCAGACAAGTTGCTTTCCAGGCTGGCTGTTGAGCCAGAAGAGAGAGGGATCTCAGGTCTGACGTTTCTGCCACGCTACAATGGGAAGCCATGTCCCTTTGAGGGGAGACAGCTCGGACCTGACACTGGCGTCTTGTTTCACAGACTAGAGAAGTCAAGTCAGCATCAGATAGAGAGGAAGAGGCTTTAGTGTCTGACAAATAGCTTCTGTAAATAAAAACCTCCAGGAACTCCCAGAAAACATCATTTTTATCAGAGCGTGTTCCTCCCATCTCTTGGTGGTGATATGAAGTGGATAAGATGGGACTGAGCAGGTCTGGGCCGTGCTGTCCAGTCCTGCCTAGGAGATTGGCACAGTGTCTGCCCTGCTTGGAAAGCAGGCACACGGACTGGTTGTGCACACAGCTAGGAAAGCATCTGGGGTAACATCCTTGGAGGAGCAGCTCTGCAGCTTAGCTGGTAGCAGAGAATGAACTGAAGGCACACTCTGGGATTTGAATATTGCTGCTTTGTTTTCCAATATGATTTAAGAACGTAAAGGGGCTGAAGCAAAATATCTGTCCGTGTAAAAAGGGCACTCTTCCTGCACAGCCTTGAAGCCCTCTTGTTATACCTACCTGCACCTTCCAGCCTGGCCTCCTTTACTCTGCATTTCCTGATGTGAGGAGTAGGTCAGGTCCCCCAGCTTGTTGCTCTGGGCATCCCTCCCATCACTGCCTGAGAAAACAAAACTTCTGGGAAGAGCAGCAGTGGTTTGAGTGAACTCGGAGTAGGAAAGGCAGAACAGCAGGCTTGGAACTGATGTAATGCCATGACAAGGAGGAACTGCTGGGAAGTCACAGGATCAGAAATGTAGAAGCTCACCTCTGCCTGTGGTTGAGGTGGGTGTTTTGGCCACTGCTGTGTTCCCATGCTGGGGCTGTGCCTCCATCAGGCTGCGTGGAGGCAGACAAGCTGGGAGGCATGTGGCAGCAGTGTCAGAGCTCCTGCGGGAGGGGAGATGGCAGCCGCCAGGTAGAAACAAACCTTCCACTTAAAAACAAACAACCCTCAGGCTGTGGGCGAATAGGATTGTTTATTTGGTCGTGCTCCCATTCAGGGAATGGTGGCATTACTTACAGAGCTGCAGTGGGCATTTCCAGTAGCTACGTGTTGCTCATGTTCAGGCTGAGTCTCTGGCGGGATCCAGCTGTCCCCAAGGAAGGGATTTTTCCCTTGGGGATCACGGGGAGGGCTGAGCTGTAACTCCCAGCCAATGTCCTTGTGTCCCTTTGGCTTTGCTCTGGAGGTTTTTGGCTATGCTGAGGCAGAAGCAGCTGGGGGTGGTTGTGGACTGGTAACAGCTCTGGGGTGTAGCCCAAGTGGATGTGATGAGTCCATCAGCTGAGCTTCCTTTATGAGCCAGAACCTCAGATCAGCTGACGTAGCCTCGGTGGGGAGGATCCTCTTCTGCATCCCTGTTGCTTAGAGTGGAGGCAGTGCAATGAGACAGAGCGGTGTGCTGCTCAGGTGGGCGGCCTCGCTCAGCTGACGCCTGCGGACTGAACAAAATCAGGAGGGGGGAGGATCCGTGTGTTTCAGGGCCAGTCTTTGTGAGCCTTTCCTGCCTGCTGTGTGGTTGGTTGCGCCTTCTTTTAGTCCTTTCAGTATTGCCAGGAGCAGGCAGCTACCTGCTGTTGTCCCGGGACAGCTGTGACCTCCTGGGGGACCTCTGGGAAATTCTTCCCAGCCTTTGGCTCCTTCACTTCTTACCAAGCCCTGTTGTGTGCAGTTTTAGAGGGCTATGATCTCTTCTGGAGCTGTCCGGGCTGCGTTATCAGGGGCAGCAGGAGCACTGGGGGTCTCTGCAGAGGGAAGGGCCGAGGAGGTTGCTTCTCCCTTGGGTTCTGTTACACCCTTCTCCCCAAGCTGCAGTGCGCTGCCCATCTGCCTCGTGTTACCCAAGGAAGCCAGGTGCTCTCGCAGACCCGCTTTGCAGCAGTACTTCTCCCTGGGCGCTGTGCAGTTGACCCGATGCCTTTTGCTCCCATCTCTGCCTCTCCCTCCCTGGGTGCTTCACGCACCCGTACCCCCGCACCGGGTGCTGCGTGCCAGCGCGGCCGGAGGCGTCCCCACGAAGGATGGGGACGAGGAGCCCCAGTCTTTGCCCTCTCTGATGCTGACAGCAGCGGGGCCGGCCCGGGGGGCTGCGACCTGCGCCGGCACCGCTCGGAGACGTGCGGGGCTGTGCGGGGCGGGGCCGCTGGCGGTGCCGCTGCGCGGGGCGGTCCCGCAGCCTTCCTGCGCCCGACCACCTGATCCGCTCCGCCCGCCGCAGCCGCAGCCTTTGTGTGTGCGGTGCGGCGGTGCGGGATGGCGGCGGGAGGAGGGCGGCCGCCGGGCCCGGATTCCTCGCTGGAGCCCTACGTGCAGACCCGCATCTTCAAGATCATCGTCATCGGAGACTCCAACGTGGGCAAGACGTGCCTGACCTTCCGCTTCTGCGGGGGCACCTTCCCCGACAAGACCGAGGCCACCATCGGCGTGGACTTCAGGGAGAAGACGGTGGAGATCGAGGGGGAGCGCATCAAGGTGGGCCGCGGCGGCCCCGGCGGGCGGATCGCATCGGGCTCCGGAGGCGGCCGGTCCCGGCCCCGCACCGCCCGCGGGCTGCCCGCACGCCGGCTGCCTCCCGGGGGCCGTTCGGATTCCAGCCCGAGGGAGGGGAACCGGGGAAGGTTTCTCACGGAGGAGACATCTTCCGACCGTGTCACTGCTGCGGTTCGATGTTGGCTCGAGTCTGCGGGGGGTTTGAAGAGATGGCGTGGAGCGGAACGCTGCCACTGGGTGCTGAGAGCCGCCAGCTCCACCAGCTGGGCCGGAGCAGAGCATCTGGGCTGAAGCTGCTGGAGCTGTGCTCAGACAGCGGTGTGTCACGGAGCAGTGGCTGCAGGGGCTCGCTGGAAGGTCGGGGCTCACACTACCTGGTTGCAGGGGGCTTGACAGCTGTGATTTAACACTCACAACTGGTGTTAGCAAGCGATAGGAGGATGCAATTTCAACAGAGCTAGAGCAGGACTGATCTGCTGCATGCAGACCAGTGTCACAACTGTAAGAAGTGTATTAGCTCAGACCAGAGGAGCTTTGACTGATGGGTCAGAGCAGATCCACAGATGGACTGCAGTTGGTACAAAACAGCCTGGGAAGCAGAGCGTGCAGCAGACCTTGGCCTACCCAGTGACATGGAACAGAACAAACAGCAGTCTGTGCAGCTGACAGGGAGGGGGCAAATACTGCTGTTCTGCTGACAGATGGGGGATCAGAAGTTGAAGGACTGATCACAATGAATGCAGAGCTCGTGTTTGTTGATAAGAACTTCAGTTATGCTTTTAAACTGTCAGTGAATCTCTCTCTCTCCCCTTCTCTAGGAGGAGAGCTGTTCACTTCCCCCCCCGCCTTCCCCAGTTCAGCTCAACACCACATAGCTGTGTTGTTGTAAGCCGTGCTGCAGGCTGGCACGAAGCCTGCCTTGCTGCCACCAGCTTGTAATGGTTGTCAGGCTTTCTGCTTCTTGGATGTGATCTGTGCTGCAGCAGGCAGGATTGGGAGGCAGCGCAGCAAATCGCACCTTCTTCTGGGACCGTGCGTCCAAGAGGGGAGGTGAGAGGTGGGAGATGCACCCTCCTGCTCCTGCTGTGCCCAGGGTCAAACAGTGTGGGATAAGCAGGCGTGGAGATGAATGAGCAGTACCTCTTTGTTCCAGCACTTTTCCACGCTGAATGATTCTGGGCCAGAATCACAGCCCAGAGTAGTTCGTATAAAAACATTTACTTAGAAATTGCCAGTTCCAGGCTTCAAGGCATTACTTACAGGAGCAAGCAGGGCTTCTTATAGAACCACACTCACAGCCAGATGTGAGTTGGAAGGGGCCTCTGGAGGCTAGCTGGTCTCACCCCCTGTTTAAGCAAAGCCACCCACAGCAGGTTGCCCAGCACCACATCCAGGCAGCTTCTGAACATCTCCAAGGAGGAGGATTCTGCAGATCCTGTGGGCAACCTGTGCCACTGCTTTGTCACCCGCACAGAAAATAAGTGCTTCCCGATGTTCAGAAAGAACTGCAGTGTTTTGGTTTGTGTCCGTGTCTCTGCTGTCACCACTGGGGACCACTGAAAAGAGCCTGGCTTCTTTGCACCCTCTGTTCAGGTATTTATACCATTTATGAGATAAGCTCTCAGCCTTCTCCGTGCTGAAGAGTCCCAGCTCTCAGCCTGTCATACGAGGGCTGCTCCAGTCCCTTCATCATTTCAAGGCCCTTTTTATCTCCATCTCTCTCATGTACTGGGCAGCCTAGACCTGGACTGCTGGGTCCAGGTGTAGCCTCACCAGTGCCAACTAGAGGGGAAGGATCTCCTCCCTTGACCTACTGGCAATACTTTGCCTAATGCAGCCCAGGACATCATTAGACAACGTCGTAGTATGGGCACATTGCTGGCTCATGTTCAAATCAGTGCCCACCGAGACCCCCAGGTCCTCTTATTCCCAGCTGGGTGTCCGCTCGGTGTCCTGGGGCTGCCGAACTTCAGGAGGCTTCCGTCAGCCCATTTCTCCAGGCTGTTCAGGTCCCTCTAGATGGCAGCCCAGCCCTCTGGTGTATCTGCCGCTCCTCCCAGCTCGCCATCTCCTGGCTGGCTGAGGATGCGCTCCGCTCCATCATCCAGATCGTCAGTGAAGACGTTGCACAGGGACGGGCACAGCATTGACCACTGGGGTACCCTGCCTGTTACTGACCCGCAAATGGACTTTGCATCACTGATCACCACCCTCTGGGTTTGACTATCAGGCCACTTCATTGCTCGTCCAGCCCAGACTGTATCAGTTTTTCTGTGAGAAGGGGTGAAAAGCTGTATTCAGGTGTCCCTAGCCTTCTTTTCGTCACCTAAATACTTGGAAAAGCCATTCCTGGTGCCTTTAACATCTCTTGCCACACTCAGTGCCAGCTGTATTTTTGCTTTCTAAACCACCTCCCTGTGTGCTCGGACACTGTGTCTGTATTCCTCTCAGGTCACTTGTCTCACCTTCCACCTTCCCTGTGCGTCCTCTTCATACCTCTTGGCATTTTTGCCTGACTTCCTATTCATTCAGACGGACAGCTCTTAAGCTCAGAGGTGGAGGTACGTCAGCATTAGCTAGCTCTCTTTGGTCCCTTTTTCCTATAGGGTCTTAACCCACAGGACTCTTTCAGGCAGATCTTTGAAAAGGCCCAAATCTGCTCTCACTGTTGTGCTCTTGCATTTTGCCCTGCTCCTGCTCAGGATCCTGAACTCCACCACCTCATGGTTAATGAGATGGCTTTGGCCTTGACAGCTGCCCTGGTGAAGCCGGCCCAGCAGAGCACCTCCCCTCATGGGCTCTTCCATTACTTGGGTCCTGAAGTTGCAACCAATGCTCTCCAGGAATCTAACATCTAACACTTTATGCTCTGCTGTGTTGCCCCTCCAGCATACATGGGAATGGTTGAAGGCCTCCAGGAGGGCCTGAGCCTGTGAACGTGAGACTCATCCTGTCTGCAGAGGGCCTCATCCAGTTATTGTTCCTGGCCAGGCTGGAACTGCCCACTGCCCCATCACCAGGGCTCTCTGCTCTTTAATCCTAACCCTTATTTCTCAGCTGGTTCCTCCCCCAGGCAGAGCTCCATGCAGGAATGCTGCTCTTTGCCCTGCCTCCTTCACGCATACACAGTGCATCATTTTCAGGGTTCTCTTATACAGCATAACATTGGGTGGGCCGGCGTGTTGATCCAGTCTGACATTTCTGAAACGAGCAGTGTTTTGTGCAATTGGTGGTGGGGATGCTGGTGGGGATGCTGGCTGAGCGCACCAGCCCGGCAACGTGTTCCTGGGGAAGGTAAGTCATCGGGCTGGGACTTTTCTCCCTCAGAGCACAGGGATGAAAGCGTGCTGCCCGCTGAGTGTCAGACCAGCTGCAGCACACCTTCCTGCAGCAGCAATGCCTGCTCAGGTGGGCACCCGGCACTCCGGCAGCCTCAAGAACCCCATGTTGTGCTTCTTAGGTGCAGGTGTGGGACACGGCCGGGCAGGAGCGGTTCCGGAAGAGCATGGTGGAGCATTACTACCGCAACGTGCACGCCGTCGTCTTCGTGTACGACGTCACCAAGATGACGTCCTTCACCAACCTCAAGATGTGGATCGAGGAGTGCAACGGGCACGCCGTGTCCCCCCTCGTCCCCAAAGTGCTGGTAGGGAACAAGTGTGACTTGAAGGACCTGATCCAAGTGCCGTCCAGCATGGCCCTCAAATTCGCCGACGCCCACAACATGCTGTTGTTCGAAACCTCAGCCAAGGACCCTAAGGAGAGCCAGAACGTGGAGTCCATCTTCATGTGCCTGGCCTGCCGGCTGAAGGCGCAGAAATCGCTGCTCTATCGCGATGTGGAGAAGCGGCCGGGCCGGGCGCAGAAGCTGGAGCAGTCGCGCGACGCCCACGGTAAAAGCGCGTGTCCGTGCTGAGCGCCTTCCAATAAAGTCTGTGCGGAGCCGTGCGCTCGGACTCTTTGCTTTGCTCGGCGCGCATGCGCGGGCGGAGCGGGCGCATGCGCAGTGCGCGCCGCCGCCGCCATGAAGTAGGTTTGGTGGGGGGCGGGAGGGGGGTGCGCGCCCGGCCGGTGCTAACGGTGCCCCATCGCCCTCAGCCCGCTGACGAAGGTGAAGCTGATCAACGAGCTGAACGCGCGGGAGGCGGAGCTGGGCGTGAGTGAGGCGGTGTCGTGGCACGCCGAGTACAAGGACAGCGCCTGGGTCTTCATCGGTACGTGTAGGCCGCGTTGGGGGGGGCGGTGTGGAGGTGATGAGGAGAGCGCCGGGCGGCTGTGCCGGGCTCCGTGCTGGGCCCTGCGTTGGGCTTCATGCTGGGTTTCATGCTGGGCCTGGCCGTCTCGCATCGCTGCCCTCTCCCCTCCCCGCAGGCGGGCTGCCCTACCAGCTGACAGAGGGGGACGTCATCTGTGTGTTCTCGCAGTAAGTGCCCCCCCGCCCTCCTCCTTGCTGTGCTCCTGCAACCCTGCTCTGTGGCTGCTGATGGTGTGTTTCAGGTACGGGGAGGTGGTGAACATTAATCTGGTGCGGGATAAGAAGACCGGGAAGTCTAAAGGGTTTTGCTTTCTGTGCTATGAGGACCAGAGGAGCACCGTTCTTGCTGTTGATAACTTCAATGGGATCAAGGTGAGCGAAGGGCTGTGGGGCTGCAGCAGCTCCTGGAGCAGTGCATCACGTCAGGGAGGAGCACCATCAGCTGCTGGCCCCACAGCACATGCTTTGCTGACTATGTGACTTCTGTCCTAGATCAAAGGAAGGACGATCCGAGTGGACCACGTGGCCAACTATCGGCCTCCCAAGGACTCGGATGATTTAGATGAAGTCACAAAAGCCCTCCATGCAAAGGGCTGCGGAGTGAAAACGCCACCTCATACGTCATCGGATTCCTCGTTGGAGGAGGATGACACACTGGTCCAAAAGCAAAAAGGTGAAATGCATTTCTGCCAGTCTTTACCCTGAGTGGGAGGATCTGTGTGGGTCTCACGGACTCTTAGCTCAGCGTACAGCAGGGTTAGGTATCCTCTTAAAGAGAGACACAGCCCTAGTGTCTGGGCTATACTCTGTGATCTGTGTCATATTGCCAGCATTTACCCTTATCTGTGATCATTGACCCCCAACCTCTGAAGATCCTTATTTTGCAGGTTATAGTAGCACTCTTTCTGGAGAAAAGGAGCTGCCTGCTAGGCTGCAGGGATGTTGCAAGGAGGGGGGCAGGACAGTGGGGGACAGGGAGAAGAAAGGCTCCAAAAAAGCCTTTTTAAGAAAAAAAAGCTCTGGTGCTCTGTAACAGAGCTTGTGGAGATGATGCTTGCAGGACTGTCCATCTCTAAAAATGAACCTTTTGTTTCAGATAAAGAGAAGAGTAAACGTGAACGGGAAAAGCAGAGCTCTCAAGTTGCAAAGAGAGCAGCGTCTGCTGAAGAGGCACATCCGAGAATCAAGATTAAAAAGGAGAAGGAAGATCCTGGCTATGACCGATATGCTGGAGGGAGTCAGCAGTCCTGCAGTGAGTCTGAGAGGAAACATGCGAGCAGGACACAGCGGGATGAGGAAGAGCAGAGGCACCCGAGGTCTTTGGGGAGGAGAGGGGAAAAGAGCTCCCAGGAACACAGAGGGCAGAACAGTTCACGGGAAGAGAGAGGAGAGGTTAGCAGGAAGGGTGAGGGGCAAGGCGGCCGGCGAGAAGAGTGTCCTGAAGGAAGCAGATCCAGGCACCGGTGGGAGAGCAGCACCAGAGAGCTCCATTCCAAGCACAGGGAGCGTGGTTCCACCAGAGATTCCAGCCATCACTGAGCCCTGGCGTGAGGACCCTCTGGGCCACAGCTGTGCCCACCAAGAGACAGCTGCGCTCTGTGAGCTGCACCAGGAGCCTGTCTGCAGCTTCCTGGTATGTCCTTGAGGGTACCACAGCTGGTGTCTCATCTCACACACACCACTTTGACTCGTTCACTCCTCAGACAGGGCTCTCTCTGTGCTGTGGACTGGGATGTGAGCTCTGTTGCTGCCTTACTCAGCCCTTCTGTGCAGTGGCATCTCACAGACAGTTGTGGAGGGGCTCACAGCACAGCATGGGCAGTAGGGGTGCTGAGCAGCAGGATGCTGTGGACCCCCAAACTGCCCACGTTGTTCAGTGGGAGCGTCCCTGTCTGCAGTGGGGCCGGTGGGTGCCTGCAGGCAGGCATAGTGCTTTGTGTCCCAGCCTGTCCCACTTACCTTGTTTATGAGATGGATCTGGAGGGCTGTGCTGCTGAGTCATCACAGTTCATGTGTTTTGTTTTAAACTCTTTTTAATAAAATCGATCTGTTAACCAGAAGAGACAACTGGGAGCACCGCTTCTGTGTCCGGGTAACGGGGAAAGGTGTACTTTTTCGTTGTGCTGTGTGGACTGAACATTGATGGCAATCGATAGAGAAATGGAGAGAACACAGCGATGGCTTTGAGCTGCATCTGGTTGCCCTTGCTTCGCTAAACAGCTTTCTCTGCCGTCTACCCAGTGGGTTTCAGGGTGGTTTCAGTTGGTCTCGTAGCTGCAGCCCTCGCCTGTCTCCTCACCCTCCGTTCTCGGGAGCGGGGGCCGGGAGTGCGGGGGGCGCTGATGGAACCCCAACTCCGAGAGCGAGCTGCCGGCGCCTCGCCGCCAGGGGGCGCCCTTCGTCTACCGCGCCTTGCGGTGCGCTTCCGGTTCCGGGGCGGGGCGAGGCGAGGCAGTGTCCGGCCCGGCGCGGCGGCGCGCTCCGCCATGCCATGTCCGCGCTGAACTGGAAACCCTTCGTGTATGGCGGGCTCGCCTCCATCGTGGCCGAGTTCGGTGAGGTGTGGCGGGCGGGCGGCGGGCATCGGCGCGGGGCCGGCGGGGCGCTGACGGCCGCTCTCCCCGCAGGCACGTTCCCCGTGGACCTGACCAAGACGCGCCTGCAGGTGCAGGGCCAGAGCGCCGATGCGCGGTTCCGCGAGGTGCGCTACCGCGGCATGTTCCACGCCCTGTTCCGCATCTGCCGCGAGGAAGGCGGCCGCGCCCTCTACTCGGGGTAAGTACGGAGCCCGGAGGGCTGAGGGGCCGCGCGGGGCCGGCCGCGGTGTCTCGGAGGTGGCGGAGCCGCTGCGGGGATGGTCACGGCACGAGGCGCCTCTCGGCGGTCGGCGCTGCGCCGCGGGGTACCGCCCTGCTGGGAGCTTCAGCTGCCGCCGTTTGTTCCCCCCGCTCAGGATCGCCCCTGCGCTGCTGAGACAGGCGTCCTACGGCACCATCAAGATCGGCATCTACCAGAGCCTGAAGCGGCTGTTCGTGGAGCGCCTGGAAGGTCTGTGGTAGGAACGTGGTGCAGCTCCTCTGCCAGAGATGCTCGGCGCGGTCCTGCGTGCTCTGTTCTGTGTGGGTTTGCTCGTTCCTTTCCTTGCCCTTCCCAGCTACGGTTCTCCAAGAGATGGAGTTCTCGCTTCATGCTGTGCAGCTGTGTTACATGCAGGGATAGGCTGCAGCACCAGTTGGAATCTCACTGTGCTTGATGCCGCCCACAGTCACAGAAATGGTCCCTAAGCTGAACACATCCATGCTTTCCCCAGCTCTTATCTTTGTTTTGCAATATCGGAGCCCAGGAAACCTCCAACGTACTGACAGAGGCCCATCTCTTCTCATTAGCTTCAGGGAACACATCATATATATCTTCATTACTTGAAGGGAGCATACGAACAGGAGGGGGAACGGCTGTTTACGAGGGTGGATGGTGATAGGACAAGGGGGAATGGTTTTAAACTGAGACAGGGGAGGTTTAGGTTGGATATTAGGAGGAAGTTTTTCACCCAGAGGGTGGTGAGGCACTGGAACAGGTTGCCCAAGGAGGCTGTGGATGCCCCATCCCTGGAGGCATTCAGGGCCAGGCTGGATGTGGCTCTGGGCAGCCTGGGCTGGTGGTTGGCGACCCTGCACATAGCAGGGGTTGGAACTGATGAGCATTGTGGTCCTTTTCAACCCAGGCCATTCTATGATTGTATGATATCCCAGCTGTGCTCCCTGCACTGCTCTGTGTTACTTGGGTTGTAACCTTCACTAGGAAGCCTTTCCTGTTGTCCTCTTCGAGGCTTGAAGTCCTTCTGCCTGATCACAGCAGCTCTGGTTAAGAAGTTGTCCAATCCATGAGCTTTTGCTGTGATTAAAGAGATAAGAAACAGTGAGTGCTCTTGGCTCTGGTGACAGGAGCCTCTGTTGCTCTTAGTTGTAAGATAGTAGAGCAGCCAAAGTTGAAGACGTTTTCACTGGAGGAGCTGCACATGCAGTTCTATATCCAGTTCTGACATGAGTGAATATTTTATGACACTCAGCCTGGGTAGGTGAGGTGAGAGATTCACACCAGCAAGAGGACCAGGTGTGCAGTGCACTAGACCTGTTTTCCAGGGGCTGCTCTCTTCCTGAGTGATGCCTCTCCCTGTGGATGGTTCTTTGCATGTGCTCTGGGCTGCCCGTCTCACTTGCTGTTGCAGCATTTCCACTCGTGAGTACTGTTGTTTGAATATTTGTCTCCCTACAGGCCTGGGGCAGCACGTGGCCTGGTCTCCTCTGGGAAGTGCTGTGGTCAGTACCAGCAAAGGGCCTTTTTCCAATGTAACCATCAATCTAATACTGGACCTGGAAGTCTTGAATTTTTTTCCTTCTCTGGGACTAATTGCATCTAACTTTCTCTGCCTCGATCATCTACTCTCTATTTTTCAGGGAGGCTGCATATTCTGAGTGTGGCCAGTGGGGCTCCAAATTAAAACTAACTGATGTCAGACTGCCTTGAGGAGTGTTTGGCTGCCCCTCTGTCTTGCCGTTATCCGTTATGAGAAACGCATTCCTGGGCACTGAAATCTCAGATGATTGTTTAGCACGTTCCTGTATAGCAGCCCTTTACTTGTCTGATCAGCTAGAATTGGCAGTCAGACCTGCTTCTCTCTGACAGAGTGTTGCTGTTTCAGCCTCTGCTTTTTGTCTCTGGCAGCTGCAGATAGGTCTGTTGTCAGCTGGTGGTAAATGGCCAGTTTCTGCTTGTGCAGCTTCACCACGTGATTTGTGAACTTAGCTTTTCTGCTCTTAACAGAGCTGCTTGCCTGTTCAGTACAGCCTCTACACCTCTTTAGATCTTTAGGATCTGACTTTCTTTTCTTGATTGCAGATGAAACGTTGTTAATCAATGTAATCTGTGGAGTGGTTTCAGGGGTGATCTCCTCTGCACTTGCCAATCCGACAGATGTGCTGAAGGTAAGAAGTGTGTCCGGGAGCCCAGTGCAGTTTGCCACATGCTCCTGCTTTCCAACAAAGGTGCATCTCTCCCAGCTGCAATGAGGTGCTCTCTCTAAGCTACTACTGATGTTAGTTCTGCTGATTTGGGCTTGTTATGAATGGGAGTTGCTCTGTTGTTCCTTTGTACCAGGAAATCCCTTGGGCTGTTATTCTTGCCCTCGGGCTGGGCGTTGATGCTGTGCCCCTGACTTGCACATTTCTTTCAGATTCGAATGCAGGCTCAAGGCAGTTTGTTCCAGGGTGGCATGATTGGCAGCTTCATCGATATCTACCAGCAGGAGGGTACCCGAGGCCTCTGGAGGGTGAGCACCAGCTGCTGGAAACCCCTCACCTCCACTAGCATCAGAATTAAAAGCTTCCTCAGCTTGTTTGCTGCTCCTTCCCTGAGCCCAAGTGCAGCTCTCGAGGAGAACTGCGAGCCAAGGGTGGTAGTGAAGTCCTCCTCCTGGTTAGCAGGCAAACAGAAGCACGTCTGTGGTGGAGATTGGGTCTGTGCTGTGGCAGTGTCAGCACTGGGCCATGCAAAGCTGGTTCCCAGGGCTGAAGCTGGTCCCTGGGTGGAGCAGTATTTGGGGCTGGGCAAGTAGAGCGGGTCTGCTGCGGTACAGGATCTTTTCTGGTGTTGAAATTTCAGTATGTGGTGGGGAAGAAAAGTGAATTATAGCCTCATTCCTTTGTGGGCTAGAGGGAGAGAAGCAGCATCTGGTTAATCTGGCTGTAGTAAAACTGGCAGGGTGGAGGATGGAGGAGTCTTCCTTAGCTTTGGGGTTATGCTGGGAGACAGTGAGCAAGCTGTACCTCAAGCTTCAGCTGCAAGGCAGGATGATGAGGATACCAGGTGTCCTGCCAAGAGAAAGACCCTCGAGAGGAGGCTGGGAAGAGGTGTTACACTAGCTGTGGGTCTCAAGGCAGCAGTTCATGCTTGTGACTGATGTTTGTGTTCTGCAGGGTGTTGTTCCAACAGCCCAGAGAGCTGCCATTGTGGTTGGGGTGGAACTGCCAGTCTACGACATCACCAAGAAGCACTTAATTCTGTCGGGCCTGATGGGTGATACAATCTTTACCCACTTTGTGTGAGTATTTGCTGCAGCTGCTGCACTCTCCAGGCTTGGCAGGGTGTGTGAAGCAGAGGAGCAAGGTGGGATTTGGAGATCTGTTTATAGAGCAAGAGCTCTGGAGCTGCCAAGAGCAAGCTCAGTGCTTCTGAGGGATCTGCTGTGTTGACTGGAGCAGCTATGGATGCCCAGAAAGTATCCCTAGAGAGACCTTCCTGGAGAAGGAACCTGGCAGAAATCCTTCTAGTGAAGTGAAATAAAAGCTTGGCTTCAGTTCACTGGTTACCAGAAATGCTGTTGCTCCATTTTGCTGCCATGGTGTGAAGCTGGCAGGAGTTCTAGGTGTGATTAATGGGAGCAGTAGGTTGAAAGAACTGCTCCAGTCCGAGGTTCTCCTCTAGAAGATGTCAGCTCGCAGCCATTGCTATAAGAGTTGTGTGAAACAAACAGGGAGTTGCAGAACTGACTGGAGGAACACTCTGAGCAACCTGACCTAGTTTTGAAGTCAGCCCTGCGTTGAACAGGGAGTGGATCAGAAACTTCCCAAAGTCTTTCTTCACCTACATTTTCCTATTATTCTTCTAGCAGACACTTTAGCTGGAGGTGCTGCAGTGCTTCTGTTGGGTTTGCCTGCTGTGGGCTGAAGGTGACAAGCACTAGACCATATGTGCAGGGAGGAGACTAGCAGCTGCATGCTCCTGTGGCTGCCTCTGGTCTTCCTCCCTCCTTCCCTGCCACGAAGAAATGTTTGCTCTGGGGAGAAGGATGTGCATTTCCAAGAGGCCGCCTTCAGGTCTGTGTCACCTTGTCAGCACCCAGAAACACTTGCTGGACTGCAGACAGCCCCGTGGAGACCTGGCAGTGGGCTCTGGCAGGTCTTCATTAGATGGAGCTGAGCATTTCGCTTCCCTCGCTCTCTGGGTCTCAGCGTGCTCTTGGCTCTGGGTGGGAGCAGGCAGTACAGCTAATGTTTATTGCTAAATGCCTTTCATGGAATTGAGTGGTAGGTACCCTTGTGCTTATGTCCAGGCTTGTCTGAGCCAGGCTGGCCATATTCAGAGCTATTTCTCTCTGATGTTTTGGTAAATGTAGGTCCAGTTTTACGTGTGGGCTGGCAGGGGCGATTGCCTCCAACCCCGTGGATGTGGTGCGGACACGGATGATGAACCAGCGAGCCATAGTGGGCAGTGTGGAGCTCTATAAGGGCACTCTGGATGGCCTTGTGAAGGTAAGGAGGTGACACAGGTGGGCAAAACACTCTTTTTGGAGGCCGGCTGCGGTTGAAATATGGGCTGGGTGAGCAGACAGTGAGGCGTATTGAAAACTGGCTGAATGGCCAAGCCCAGAGAGTGGTGGTGTTCCCACAGCTGAGGTCCTCTGTGGTTGTCTGCAGAATCTGACTGATCCTAAGTTGAGTCTGATAACTGATCTGTCTCTCCTTTCCCCCCAGACATGGAAGAGTGAAGGGTTCTTTGCACTCTATAAAGGTTTCTGGCCCAACTGGCTTCGGCTCGGTCCCTGGAACATCATTGTATCCTTCAGTGTGCTGCTGGGAGGTCATGAGTGTGGACAGGCAGGGAAGACTGAGCTGTAAATGGAAGTTCAGAGCAGACACCCTGATGGGGTAATCCTTTGTCTTAACCCAGAGCAGCTCCCTGTTATGCTTGGACAGGCATAGACTGCGATGTGACTGCAGGTGCTTCAAGCACCAAAAAGCACCACTGGCTGTGACTGCTCCCTCCGGCAGCTCTGTGGGTGGCTTATGCAGGGACTCCCAGTGCAGCAGCATAGGCGTTTTCCTGTAAAGTAAGTGCTTTCACGTGCATGGCTTTAAACTTCCCATTTAGCCTGAGCTGCTGGAGTAGCAGCAGTTTCAGGATTGGCTCCTGTTTTAGGAGGGAGGCCTGGGGAATATTCTCCTCTTGAGACAAGTGCTGACCTGCTCTGCAGAATCATCAGTCACTGCAGTGTTGCTGTACTGGTTTCTTCATTCCCTCTGGCATGGTGTATATAATTTATTTTAAAGAAGTCCCTGCTTAGAAAAACCCAGTTAGAGTCATTTCCCTTTCCTGGTGGTCCAGGCAAGCCTTGGCCAATTGCCTCCAACCCCATGGATGTGGTGCAGACACGGATGATGACCCTTGATTTTGGGTCAGTTTCTTCCCTCTCCTGGTAGCCTCCTTCCACAGCTCTCTTCCATCTGTAGGGATCACTTTATGCTGCCTGGAAGAGGGGATTCCCCATGTCGGTTTTCAGCTATATTATGCTGATATCTGCCTGCCTTGCCCTGTGAGGTTTGGCCTGAGGGGGGTGCAGTGCAGCTGCTGTGTGTGTTTGGCCTAATTCCTTGACTTTTCCTTCAGTTTTTTATCACATACGAGCAACTGAAGCGACTTCCATTCTGAGAGCTTGCTTCATTCCACGAGTGTCATCTTCAGGGCTCGCAGCAGTGTTTTGCTGCAGCCTTCATTTCACCATCCCCACGTTTTGATGTTCTGTTGCATGTGGGTCTGGGCTCTCCTCCTCCCCCACATTCGTGGTCCCTGAGGGTTGTTCTGGCTGACGCGTAAGCGGGAGGCTGATGGCAGGTACTGCATGCTTTGTTCCACACAGAGGCAAGTATTAACTGTGCACGAGTGTCTGGGCCTGAAGCAATATCTTCTGTGAAGATCTGTGCATTCCAGTGGCCTTTTGGTGCAGCTGTGGTTTGACTCATGTGCGTTGTTCTGCCATACCTGTGGGGCGAGGCTGGAGGCTGGACAGGGGTGCTGTCATGTTTTCTTGCAACCTGTAACCTCATTAAATTATTTATTGACCGGATAGCATGAGTTTGTGTCTGTGCAGCCTTAGCACAGGTACATCTTTCACAGCAGATGCTGTGTCTGCCCTCGGAGACAAGTGAAGGTTTCTTTCCAGCACACTGTATATCATTTTATTTCCCCTAAATACGTTATTTTTTCTTCATAGTCTTCAAACTTCATTGCAATGAACCTATTTCTAAAAGGCAGTTTGATAGTCAGGAAATGATGGTGCCATAAAAGCAAACAGTTTTTATCCCTGCTTCCTTCCTCCTCTGTGGGAGAGCTTTGCTCCGGATGGAGGCCCCATGTGATGTGCAGCAATGCTTCCTGCTTGAGGCTGCTGCAAAGTGACATTCCCTGTGCAGACTGCTCAAGGGATGTTCAGCCAAACAAAGGAGAAGAGCTGTCTGTGTGGTTCTGCAGGAACCTGGTTGCATGCATGAGGAAGGTGAGGCCTGTGAACTCGTGGACTTAAATAGTGCCCTGAATGGAGGTGATCCTACAAGGCTGGGAGGGTCGGTTTCAGAGTTAAGCTGTACGTTACCAGGGGCTGGGAGCAGAGGATTGAAAGCAGACAGCATTTGCGTGCTTCAGCTTGCCTTACTCTTGAAGAGAATATCTGAATATTCAAAGTAAAGAAGTGGTGATGTGATGGATCAGCGTGAATCCATTCGAGAGAAGGATTTTAACAGTAATTCTACACATTCCTTTGGTTTTCTTCACGTTTCAGTAGCTTTAGTTCAGGAGCAGATCCTTCTGTGCAGCTACGCTGACGGTTGTAATTTCCTTGCTGACAGCCCTTGCTGTCCCATCTTTGTTCTTCAGGAGCAAAGCTCTAGGAGCAGCTCCTCAGAAATGCACGAGCAGTGTATTTGTGCCCTCTTACGGGTTTTTGGGTTTAGTTTTTCTGATGTGAAGTGCTGGTGGGAGGCTCTTCTTTCCCCCCTCAGCACCAGCAACCTGCCCCGTGCCATGCTCTGCCTTTGGCTGTGTTCTCAGCTGTATCCTGACCCTGGTTGTGCTCAGCCTCTCCGAGCAGCCCGCTCACCTCGGGTTGCTATTTGACAGAGGAAGGCCGAAGCCTTCCCTGTTTCCTGGCAGCTCTGATTTTTCCACTTCTTGACCCAGGAGAGGCGGCTTTGTTTAAGGGGATCAGTGTTATTTCTTTGGCCCCTATGGGAAGAGGCTGCTGTAGTTCTGGCAGTGACCCTGCAGAAGCCATGAGCTGTACCACCTGCACATCTCGGTGGGCTTTTCTCCTTTATCTGTACCCGTGTCAAAGCCGGGCACTGGCTCTGCTCAGGTCCTTAGTGCTTGGCTGGGGTGCCCACCTCCCTGCGTGCCACCACAGCAGCACCACTGGACAAGGAGCAGTGATCAGGGTGTGATCCTGGTGCTGAAACAGACCGCAGCCCCCAAGCAGGTCTCATGGTTGCACTGGGAGATGATGGAGAGGCCAACAGCAGCGCGGGCTGCCCTGGGATGGGAGATGCTGAAGCACCATGTGCAGGGGCTGCTGCCCTGCTGGTGGGACAGAGAACCAGGGGAGCATGAGTGGGCTGTTAGGGAGGAGAGTGGCTCAGCCCAGCCTCACACAGCCTTTCTGCTCAGTGCTCTGCGCTCACCCTCCTGCTCTGGGGTTGTCTGGAAACGTGGCGCGAGGGGAGGGACCTCTGTGGGCACAGCGGGTGCTGTGAGCACATCAGTCCCTTCTGGCACAGCAGAACTCTGCTCTGCAGCCTGAGGCACTTCTACACCCACGGCTTTCACGTGGAGAGTGAGAGGCTGTGCTCACAGCTGCCCATTGCCTGCTTACTGAGCTGTGCATACCAAGAAGCCCCAGGTGAGGAATGCTCTAGGATCGTGCTGTGGACACACCACCTTTGGGTTGTGCCCTGCAGTGGCCGGACATGGCTAGCTTGGCTGTGGGAATCATCCTTGCTGTGCTGGCTCTGCTCATCATCACTGCCAACGTGCTGGTGGCCATTGCCCTCCTTCGCCTCATCTGGAAGACCGGCTACAAGGGACACTATTTTGTCCTTAATCTTGCTGCTGCAGACGCCATGGTTGGTTTGTCGGTTGTGGGTCTGGTCAGGGGGGAGTTCTTTGAGCACTTTCATCCCCCGCAGATCTTCTGTGTCCTGCAAATGGCTTTTGTGACCTGCTCTTCTGCTGCTTCTATCCTATCCCTGACCCTGGTCGCGTGTTACAGGCACCTGGCAATCAGAAAGCCTTTCCACTACTATCAGCTGGTCACGGGCACGCGGGTAGGGCTGCACTTGGTGGGGCTCTGGCTGCTTGCTGGTATGGTTGGCTTCCTCCCACTCCTTATCCCAGGCTTTCAGAAGGTCTCCCTCGAGGAAAAATGCTCCTTCTTCGGAGTCTTCCAGCTCAGCTACATGCTCATTGTCTCCTGCATGGGCTTCTTCCCAGCCCTGTTTCTCTTCATTTACCTCTACTGTGACATGCTGAAAATTGCCTCTGTGCACGTGCAACAGATCCGGGAAGTGGAGCGTGCAGGGCTGGCCAGGGGCAGCACCAGTGACATGAAGGCCATGCGCACCGTGGCCCTGCTGATCGGCTGCTTTGTGCTGTCCTGGCTGCCGTTTTTCATCGCTGGCATCGTGCAAACTCTGTGTACCGAGTGCTTCCCCTACAGAGTCCTTGAGACTTACCTCTGGCTGTTGGGACTGTGCAACTCCCTCCTGAACCCCTTGCTCTACTCCTACCGTCAGAAGGACGTGCGGCGGCAGCTCTCCCAGCTGGCTGCTGGTGTGAAGAGGAAAGCCCTTCATTTGGGGAAGAGTCGCTGTTACCCCAGCAGAGGCACCAAGTCCGTTCCCACTGTGTCATGCTCGCAGCTCCAGGACTGACGTGGTAAGGAGTGGTTAGCACTGCCTTTCCTTCCAGCTTGTCTCCTTCACCAGAACTGTGAACCTGGGAGCTGCCAGCTGTGGAATAGATCTTGGATGGGGTAGGACAGCTCTGCATGCTAATTCTTAGATGCAGCACAACTAGCACAGCCAGTTCTGCATCAGCTCCAGGGCACCCCAAATCGCAGGTGCGTGGCACATGTTGAATTTCGCTTGGAGAGCTTCAGCAAGAGCAGCCTTGTGTGTGGTGGGACCAAGCCTTTCACAGACTAAGATTGCTCACCTTTTGCTGCCTGGCTTTCCCCAGCCCAGATCTGGGAGCCTTCTGCTGGCCCCTCTGGCTGCAGCACCAGCTGTCTGGGCCAGGTTCCCCACCAGCACGTGGGGCAGGGCTGCTCTGACTGTTAGCTTTGTCACCCTATAACTGCCTTACCTAAACCAAACTTGCAATCCAACAGATGCAATCTGGGCTATCCCTCAAATCATCCTCTGATGGGGATCGATCCTGGAGGCAGAGGTGAGGGATATGGGTCTGGGGTCTCTATTGTAGTGCAGGGGATGCAGTGAGAGGCCTGGCTGTTCCTTGGCCGCATGTGCACTGGAGCAAAAGCTGAGCAGCCCCAGGTGTGGTGTACCTGGGAGAGGTGCAGGGCAGCACCGGTTTGTGCTGTTACTGTTTGGTTTGAGCTGTAAAGCAAGTTAATGAGTGACTGACTGAGTGCTGAGCAGGAAGGACTGCCTTGGAGACAGGGAAAACCTTCTGCAGAAGGGCTGCTTTGTCCCACCAATGCCATAGGACTGTTTATGGGGTGATAAGGATGCCTCTATACTGACTCAGCAGATGGGAGCACGCAGCACTTGGTGCCTGTCACGTCACACAGCAGTGATGCACAGACTGCTGCTCCTGCCGGAGGCTATGATGTTATCTAATTGCTTTTTGTAAAACTGTAACAGTTTGTAAAATCCACATAGCAGGAACACTGCCCTTAAAACAGGACGCTTAGCAAAGGACTCGCTTCAATCTGAACACAGGGATGCTTTACACAAACAGTAGGTGGTTCTTCTGTCACCTGCCCTGCTGGTAGAGATGAAGGCTCAAGGCCTTATCCCATACACATGCAGAACCTGCCTCGGTCCTGAGGCCATCCTCATCTCAGGAACAGACAAAAGCACCCTACTAAGAGCAAAACAAAAGCAGCAGGCACCCTGTGGCACCCATCTCTATGCCTGGGAGAGGCCCGAGTCCAAACAGCAAACAACATATCCTGTTCCTGGCTGTGCATGGAGGAAAGAGCCTGAGATAAGGCTCATACAGAACAGATGGGCGCTGTGGGTGAACTGATGCCTCGCAGGTGGGTCTGGTAGGTGGATCCACTCTGACTCAGTCCTGGGGATCAGCACATCATCTGTCAGCATGACGTGTCTGCTGTCTGTGCTCGGCACAGCGTGGGCTCCACCAGCTGTTGCTTTGCAAAGCCGACCCATCCTTGCTGAGTATCTGACGACGCTGAAGCCGTCCTCTGCCTCCTCCAGCACACCTCCTGCGAGCACCCACTGGGAATGGAGACCAAGCGGGCCTCCTGCTTCTCGTGTCCGCTGCAGTCCTGCTGCCCGTGGGCACAGCTGCGGGCAGGGCTGGTGCCTGGGCTGCAGACCGGAGGGGCGGGCGCCTGGCAGCGGTATCCCCGCCTGCAGCAGGGATGACATCTCCTTGCGTCAGAGCTGCCACGGGGCGATGGACGGACGGCTGGGATGACAGACTCCTGTACGCAGCCGAGCAGGAGGCGGAGCATCGACCTGCACTGCAGCAGGGGGTCCCTCGCTGTGTCCCTGATTTGCTTCTCCTCTCCCGGCTCTGAGCGCCGCAGGAGGGCTGAAGAGAAAGAGCGGTTCCTCTGTTTGCTGTTCCGTCGGCTGAATAAATCGCATCGCTGCCGGTCTGCTCGCTGTTCCGACTCACGGGAGGGTGGGGGGGGGTTGCCTTCCTCGGCGGCCCGAGGGCTGCGCCGCCCCACACCCGTCCCCGCCGACGGGAAAGGGGCCGGGCCGGCGCGGCTCCCCGCGGGGCGGCTGCTGAGCTGCAGCCGGGGCTGGACCCGCCGTGCACCGCCCCGCCGCAATCCCGGCGTGCAGTGCGCACCAGGCCCCGCCCCCAGCGCCACGGCAGCCAATGGGCGGCGCCGCAGGGGGGCGCTGAGCGGGGCCGCCGGGGGCGGATGTTCGTGGAGAGCGGGCGCGGCGCGGCCGGGCGCGGAGCGGGGCCGGGCGGTGAGTGCGTGCGGGGCGGGGGCGGTCAGGGGTCGTTTCCTTCTCAGCCCGCGCTGCGCTGTGCGTGCCGGAGCTGCGAGCCGCCGAGGAGTCGGTGTCTGTCGGCTCAGCGGGGCCTAAGGCGCGGGAAGCCTCCGGGCCGCCTTTCTGGGTCAGCAGCAGTTACGTTACCGCAAGGAGCGGCCGAAGCGAGGCGCGTTGGCAGCGGTTCCGGTCGGGCCGTGCCGGCGGAGGGCAGCGCTTCCAGCCGCGCTGTGTGCCACGCCCGCTCCCCCGGGACCGCCGGGCGGCAGCGCTCCGCTCAGCTGCGGCCCAAAGGGGCTGTGCAGCCCGCCCCGAGCTGCGCGCAGCCAGCCGCACACGCGGCTCTGTGGTTCTTTGGGCACTGAACGAACGCGCTTCGTGCTGCCGTTGTTATTATACTCCTGTTCCGTGCGAGGCCCGGCTGTTACCCACAAGATGTGCTCGGATCGGGCTGCACACAGATGAGTTTGTTGGTGGGTCAGTCCGTGGGCTCGTCACTCCTTCCCTATCTGGAAGCTGAGAAGCTGTTTTGTCTGTTCTTTAACCTTACGTTTGGGAGACTTAATAACATCTAGTTAGAAAGCCCTCTGTGTTAAGTTGTTGAAAGCTCCCTCTAAGCCACCATAAGGTCAGGTTTCTTGCTTTAAGGTCATGTTCTTAGTATCAGTGACTTCAGCTCGTGGGAGAGATGAGGTTCGATCTCCGAGCAATTTCAAAGGTGTTGCTACAGAGGCATTCTGAATCCCTTCCAAAGATGGTGTGAGATTTCTCGCCTAATCCCCAGGTTTTCTGCTGCCGTCCCTCCAGTGCCAGTGCCTCGGGCCCAGGGCAGTGCCTCCCCACACCTCCTGACTGCTCCGCTCTCTGTTGGCACTTTGCAGTCCCTCTCCTCTTACTGATGCTGTGGTGTCCCCCAGCACTCAGCCCTCAGCTCAGTGTTTGCCCTGGGCTCTGGTGACAGCCCCGTCTGCTGGGATTCGTAGATGTGGAGCATTTTGTGCTCTGAAGATGTGAATTTGGCAGTGAAGTGAGCATCCTCTCAGCACTCAGTGCTGGTAGCTCTGGTTGTTTATCACAGTGGTTGGGGCACATCAGCCTCGTGAGGGCCTTCCACAGGGAATCGAAGACTGGATTGGCTGGGTGTGTGTGGCCATACACGTCTGCTTGCATACACCAGTACGTAATGTTTTCCTTTTTGTTCATTTAGAACCCAATTCATTTCCAACTTGATCAGCCCTGTGCTTTTGCAGCTGTGCTGGCAGTGGTTTGTGAACGCCTTTCCTTGAAAACACTGCAGACAGCCCTTTGGTATTGCGAACATTGCATCCTCGCAGCCAAAGACAGTGACTCTTCACACCTCTTCTTCTGTCACAGAACCCTGCTGCAGTAATTACCTTGTCTGAAGTTGATATTTCTTTTCACTGTAAGCTTCCAGAATCAAGAAGTGAGCTGGGTGCCTCTTCAAGGATTACCAGAGCTTAATCTTCCTATGCAAAGGCACCTAATTTGAGGCATGCAAGTAGGGTTTATTTAACTGCCCGCCAGTACTTAGCGCGTTGATGTATGAAATCCCTCACAAATTCAGATTTACTCACTGCTAATGGGTTTACCACCTGCTCCTTCACCTCCTTCCCCCACATCCAGGAATGAGCCCGTGGGTGTCACTCACAGCAGACTGATGGTGACACATGCAGCCGCAGTCAGTGAACCGTCGCCCCAACCTGAGCCCTTGGTGCCTCCCTTGGCACTGCCCATGTGGGGAAGCACAGCACTGGTTCTGCTCGCTTTAGGACCCACCTTCATTTGTGTTCTGCTGAGCCAGGAGCGCTGTGTGGGCGCTGAGCAGGGAGCTGCACCTTGCAGACAGGCAGGCAGCCAGGCTGGCAGTGGCAGGAAAACTGGCTGAACTACTGAAGTACTACGAGCACCTTGCCCTGCTCCTGGTGCAGCATGCAGGTACGGTGCGTGTTCTGTGTGCTTCCCTCACGCAGTCCGGATGAGAGTTGTCAGAAAGTAGGATTACGTGGAGTTGGTAGAAGTGACTATTGAGGGCTTGCTGATGTCTGCAGCGTGCTTAGGCAGCTCCTGTACCTAAGGTGTGACTGGCAGCTGATGATTACAGAGATCTGACCGTGACAGTGAAGCCAGGAGTCCAGCAGAAAACAGTGCACAATCCCAGAGACGGGTGTGAAGCCTGGGAACAGATCCAGAAAGCAAATGCTTGGTTTGGAAGTGTGACTTTGAAGCCTCCGTGCTTTTCTTCTCTGATTTCCCTTCCTTGCTGCTGTCTTTTCTGTGTTTTCTAATTGATTGCTGCAGATGTTAGGTACTTTGTTTTCTTTTAAAGTGCATTCCTTTAGGCATCAGAACAAGTGGCATGTGATCAGATGGGAGTTTTATATGCTGCAATCCTCTTTATTTCTGCTTAAGAGAAAGGACCACTGTTCAGGTTGAGAAATACGTGTTTCATATATTGGCCAATGTTGGCAAAAGATAGATCCATATTTATAGCAAAGCCTGTGTCAGCCCATTTCTTGAGTTCTCCCTTCTGGATGCTGAGTAAGTGAGCAGCTTGGTGAGCAGCTGTAAACTCCGTGGGCTTCCTAAGCAGGTGCTTGAAATGCTTTTAGGTGTATGAAGGTGTCGGGGTGCCTGTTACTACTTCTTGGTTTGTGTTACAGGGGATGGATTTGTGTACCACCTTCTTGTTAATCAGTTGGACGTCAAGAAAGGTGTTTGAGAGCCTGATCAGCAGTAGTACGAGGCTGCTGCTGCTAGAGCATGTGGTGGGGGGAGCAGCTCTGTGTGCCCCCGGGCAGTGCTGTGTTTGTGGGCAGAGCTGTGGTGTTTGATGGAGCGTGAGTGAATGCAGCAGGGAAGGATTTTGAAGTCCTGACGTGGAAGCCCTGCTGGGATCCTGCCTTAAGTAGTGCAATGGTGAAGCCCTGCACGGTGAGCTGTGCCAGTCTGTGTCCTGGGGAGAATCGTTGTCAGTGTTTTCTGCTGTCAGTAAAAGGAATGATCTGCAAAGCAATGCTTTTCAGTTAAAATGGAGCTGACTGTCTCTAATATAGATATATACACATACGTTTTGCTGGTCATTAAGACAAAGGGCCAGGTTCTGTTAGTGGGAGCCAGTGGCTGGAAAACGAAGTCTTGTCAAGAGCCTGGCATGGGACCCAGCGAGGATAGATACTTGCCTTGATTTATGCCTGGAACATTGAGATCTTTCCTTTCTGTATTCAGGCCCTTCCTAAACCCATATATAGCACCAGCACGGACCCGGAGCCATGGGCAGGTCTGTGCATTGGTGGAGCTGTTGGGTGCAGCAGGAGGCTGCCACATGTCCCCAGTCAGAGCAGGCAGAACCCAGCAGAATCCGGGGCTGGAGACCACCTGGAGCAGCCTGCTGTTCTGTCATCTCACAGCATCGTGGAGCTGTGGGATGTCCTGAGCTGGGAGGGACCCACGGGGACCATTATCCTGGCACCAGGCACCGCTGAAAGAGCCTGGCTCCATCATCTTAGCATCCTGACTTCAGATATTTGTACACATTGCTAAGATCCCCCCGAGCCTCTTCTTCTCCAGGCTGAAAACATGCAGCTGCTTTGATTGTACTGAGGTCCAAATGAGGAGCTGGCTCTTCACTGCAGCCTGCCCTGCTGTCGCTCTGCCATTTGAAAGAATCAACTTCTTGGGTGGCACCCAGTGTTTCCTGCCTGGTGTGAGAGGGAATTTCCTTTCTCCATCTCTTCTGTGTTGCTTATAATCTCTGGAAGGCTGTGCTGCAGACTTCGGCTGCTGCTGCTAATTATCTTGATGAGACTGGGAGCTCTTGGACACAGCGCCTGTCTGTTTGCTGAATCAGCAGTAGTGCTCTGTACCCATTCAGGAGGGTTTTACTTGGAACTGAAGCAGCCACCCCTTCCCCTCTGCTCCTGCGTGATGCAAGGCAAGAGGAGAAACGAGTACTTGATAATGACTCCATTACCACAGTCTCTTCTCCTTTTATAGCTTTCTTCTTGTTAATCTGTCTGCTGGAAGCAGGAGGGGCATTGCAGGCTCACAGCTGCTACACAACAAGTTGCCTGCTGGTTTGCAGTTATGCAGTGCTTTATTTTTTGTGGGCAGTCGTGCTGAAGACTCGAGAGCATTTGTGGGTCTGTTTCTGCTCCCTAATGCGTGTCGCATTAGCAACTTGGATATGTGGATCCTAGCAGAAAACGATCTGCTCCTCAGAGCTGTGTTCGTGTCTGCCAGGGGAGCAAGCTGAATCAGATCACAGGGAGTTCCAGCAAGTGTCTGGGCTGGCTGGCGTGGCTGCAGGGCAGCTGGGAGCGGGGCTGCTCCCTCCTGCTCTGTGCTGCTCTGTTGGCTGGTTGGGCACCTCACTGACACAGGAGCTGCCTGGCAGTGCTGCAGGAGCTTCCTTTACCCTCCATACAGCCCAGCGTTTGGCCTGTAGCTAAAGGATCTTCTCTTTTCCAAAAGTGGTGATGGAAATAATTGCATTAAATAGCTGCCTTTGCTCTGCAGTGGGATAGAAAGCAGTGGTCTGGGTGAGGAGCATTCACACACAGATGTGAATGCTGGCTGTCCATCCCCGTGCCAGGCCCAACACTGGCAGCGTCTGCCTGGGGTCAGCATGCTCTGCTTGACCCGAGTGTGAGAAAACATGCTTTGAAGTTTAATACTTGATAATAAAGTAACTTGTATAATTATTACAATCACACAGAATCGCAAGGTTGGAAAGGACCTACGAGATCTTCCAGTCCAACCATCCTCCCATCACCATTACGACCCACTGAGCTACTAAACCATCTCTCATAGCGCCTCATCCAGACGCCTCTTGAACACCCCTTTACTTTCCTGCTGTTTCTTTACCATGCACGGCCTCTCTATTTGTAACCTGCTGCATCTGTGGTTTGTTATCCAGAACCCTCACGCCCGCAGTGATATCTTGGCTTTGGAGCATGTAAGAGGCAGTGCTGTAGGCATCTTGCATAGCTGGGTGCAGCTATTGTTATTGCCAGCTGAGCAGCACTCAGCTTTTTGGCTGCTTCTGGTGTTCTCACCTTTCAGTAGCTGAGATGAGAGCCCCCTTAGGCTCCCTGCATCCGCTGTCTTGGCTGTTTACAGCCATACACAGCAGCCGTATTTATTAGCAAGTCCTGGGAGGTGGAATCCTCTAGAATAGATATTACAGCGCTGCCTCTGGCTTGCAACGTGCCTGGGGAAGGTTTGATGTAAGTGAAATAGCTGCCATGTTTCAGCCCCTCGGTGCTGTGAGGCAGCATCGTTGTCAGCTTGGATGCTTCTGTGGCTATGCTGCTTCCCCCGGAACATATGTGTACCTTAGCAGGAATGCAGCTATTTTTATCACTTCTCATTGGCCCAGGGCTTTTTTTTTTTGCATTGACTTTGAGTTCAGAGTGAGTTTGCTGAGACGAAGATAAATATGGCAGAATATTTTAATGCCTCTTCACTTCTGGATCCCTACAAGTGCTGAATACAGCAGAAGATGGAATCGTGAGCTCAGAGCTCAATCACGGGCGGCGTACCTCTCCAAAACTTGTCATTGGTTTTGTGCTTGAAGCTTGTGTTCAGAGTGCTGGATTTCCGAAGCCTCTGGTGATGTGGAATTGTTAAGAGTCCCTTTGTCTTGTTACCACCCTTCCTTTTGAGCTAAAGGCCAAGCTGAAGAGGCAGGATCACTGGGGCAGTGTTCTGCTGGCGTGTACACAAGGCATGGCTGCCCATGAGTTGTGGGTCATCTACCAGGTGACTTAGCACAGATTTACTCCTAAATGGATGCAGCGCCTTGAACTCAGAAACACGCTGGAAGCTGCAAAGCAGTTTTTCTTCAGTCCCCTTTGGTTCGATGTGTATAATTAGCTTTTCTCCCTGTGCATGGTGGCTGAGGGGTCTGTCTCCTCTCTGCTCCGTTTCCCCACACCTCTTGCAGATCCCCAGCTGGATCTGCCAGCTCTCCTTCCTGAGGGGACGGATTGCTGAGCACTCTTTTTTGGCTACAGGAGGGCTCAACTGCTTGCCAGCCTCCTTGATTAAAAATAGCAATAGTAATTGCAAGCGAGGCACGCCTCGTGTTTTTGCTGGTAAATGAGTGCAGGTAGAGTCACTGCTGGTGACAAACCAGGCAAGGCTAGATATCTATCATGGGCTGGAAGAAACAGAATGAATTTCTGGCTTCCAAGTTTCTGAACTGGGAAATACTGTACAGTGCAGGAGAGGTGCACCCCTGGTTTGTAGCATCATGCAGCTTGATTTGTGTGGGTCCAGAGAGGGATGGTGGGAATAACGTTTGTAGGTAATATTTGAAGGTGATGTGAGTGTAGCATTGAGTGGGGTGTCCTGGGGGTGGCAAACAGGAGGGTCTGAAGGATCCCAGCAGCACGTGGGACAGGAGGTTGCTTTCGTGATGGTGATACTGAGGCAATGCAAACTGTTATAAAGTGTCTGAATCTATTTTTGTATTTCAGGCTTAAACCATCTGTCCTTAGATCCTGCCAGCAACAGCAAATCTCTGCAGTTTGGCAGCCCGGGTGGTGCATGTGTGTCTGAAAGCCCAACTGAGAATGGAAGTGATCCAGGCAAGAAGAGGAAGAGAACAAACATTCCTCCAGGTAAGCCATGTAGCAGCTTGATATCTGGCAAAAGAGAAGGTCTGTGTAAGTGCAGACCAAAGCCAACTGCTGTGCTGAGGTGTCAGTGCAGAAAGTGCCCTTGTGAGGCCCCACCTGCAGCGCTGCCTCCAGGCCTGGGGCCCCCAGCACGAGAAGGGTGTGGAGCTGTTGGAGCAGGTGCAGAGGGGGGCATGAGGGTGATCAGAGGCTGCAGCTCCTCTCCTCTGAATAAGATCAAGGGAGCTGGGGGTGTTCAGAAATGTGTAATAGTACTTTGCTTCGTTTCCCTGTTCAGCATGGAAGAAACGTCATCCAAGAGGCAGTGGAAATATTCTCTGCATGAGCAGACTGGCCGTCTCTGATTCAGTGCATTCGTGGCAGTTTATACTTGCAGAATATCTGTTCCTTCTTCATAAATTCTTATCTTTAATCAGTGTTCCTTCAGGGTCCCTCACAGCTGTGCATCGTAATGGAAATGCAGAATTTTAAGTGCTCTTGGAAGTCAGTGCTTTCGTAAACCTCACATCCCCGAAATGTCATCTACTTGATAGGGACATTGCTTTTTTCAGGCAGCACTTCCCTGTGTGCTGGGGTCAAATCTGCTTTTGTATGCTGATACAGCAGAGCCTTGCTGAGCAACATTTGTCCTACGGAGCAGTGAAGGTACGCACTGAGCTCTTAATCACCTTTTTTCTCTCAGCAGATGGTGGCAGAAATCTAAGCCTAGACTCCATTTCAATGGGCTTGCCAATGTCAGACCCAACTGCCTGGGCCACTGCAATGAACAACCTGGGGATGGCTCCCATGGGGATGACAGGACAGCCCCTCCTGCCAGGTGTGTGACTTTATCCAGGCTGTGCCCACCTTTTCTTTCGGACGTGTCTTTGGGAAGAACCTGTGTCAGCTGAGTTGGATTCATGGGTTTTTATACGCAGCGCACGTCTGTAAGCTGCATTTGAAATGTATGGATGTCAACGAGCAATATATCTAGAGGTCACTGATTTTGAAACTGAGTTCAGAAGAAATACGTGTTTATGGATGCAAACAATGGCTACTGGGGTAGTGGGAAGGTGGGTCGTACCTGTGGATAACTGCAGCAGACCAGCAGGGGAAGTGTTCCAAATGAGACATGTCTACAGAGCTCGGGAAGCCAATGATACCAAGCAATGCATTATTCTAAGCTGAACTAAAACTGCACAGACTGAAGGGTGGGAGGGGAATGATGAAGAAAGCAGTAAGGCAGTAAGATGGATTTGGCAGAAGTTAATGGAGGATTTTGCTGAAGAAATGGCCAGCTGATAGTCTGGAGTACTGCTCAGGGGTGAGGCAACCTGTCCAGGGTATGTTGAAGAGCTCCTGTGTGGCAACAGAGCTGTGCTATATGTGGTTTCACAGCAGTGTGCTGGGCCTGTGAATCAAAATCCTGAGTTGAAATTACTGTTTCAGTCCTCTGCTACAATTAAGCACTTGAGAAGGATGCTGTCTCATGCCTGAATAACTGCCTTCATACCTAAGGAGAGAGTGCCTGCGTTGGTGGTGCTCTGCAATCCTATTACTCCTCTGGTGGCACAGTGCAGGTAGTTTGCTGTGCAGCTGAGCCTATATTTAGCTAATAGCATCACTGGATATAAATTTTGCATGCAGTCTGCACTCTTCTGTTCCCTAGGCCTTGTTTCACATTTGTCTTTGCTGTAAGAGATGCTTTCATGTATTTTTCTCCTATTCATATACACGTGTCAAATAAAAGTCAGTAGAAGTCTGTCCTGGGAGAGCACACAAGTTTGAAGTCGCTTTCCCATTCCCTGCTGTAAGAACAGGGAAGGCTTGAGGCTTCCAAGTAATTTTTGTTCTGATCCTTCTGAGGTCAGACTTTGAGATCAGTTCTGCTCCCAAGACAGACGGCTCAGAATGGTTTAGAAGGAGCACAGTGTTTTTTTGTGACCCGAGTGCAAGAGAGCAGAATGCTCTGGTGAATGTGGATCTGTTGTAAAGCATAACGATGGGTTGAAGTTCAGACCAGACATACTTGTAGTACCAGTGAAAGAGGAGAGGTAATGGAAGCTTGAAACGAGTTGGACCATCTTTGCTCAATGGCAGGTGAGACTAAAGTTTCAGGTCACATTGAAAAGTTGTTTGAAAATGCTTGAGAACTTACCAGCCTCGTTCTGTTTCTGCAGATGAAGTAAAGCATGTAGTTGTGAGATGCTTTGACAAGACTACAATGTCTAAAATGAATACACATCATCTTTCACGCCATCCAGGTAATACCAGCTTTATATCACAGTTCTCACGGCTTTCGGCAAACAGCAGCTGCCAGGCCTGGTGTTTTTCAGCCTCTTGGAGTCCTTGAGGGCTTCTTTCTCTTTTTCTCTCTTTTTTTTTTCCTTCTTGCTAATGGAGTCTGGCTCTTCTGAATGAGCATCGCAAGCTCTCAGGTGCTGGCCTGTAGCCACGAGGTTAGCTTGTTAACAGGAAGAGCAGACCCCTGGGCAAGATGGCAAGCTGTCCAGTGTGTTGCTGTTGGAGCCACAAATCCAAAGGCCTTGGGATCTGTTTCCCCCTGTGTATACACTTTCTACCTCTCGTTATAATGTAGTTCTCTTCTGCTAGTTCTTTTACTTCTGTTAATGTATCGATTCATGCTTTCTTTTAAAGCATGAATCAGAGAAATACCCATCCTGGGTTTCTTATCCCTCTGAATTCTCCAGCTCCTGTTTTTCCCTGCTGTCTCTGTTTTCTGCCAGCAAGTGCTGAAATAATCTTGATCTCATAGATGTACCTTTGCCAAATTGTGCTGAGAAGGGGAGCAGATCTTTCTTTAGATTCTAACACATGGGAGCAGATCTTTACATTCTAATACATGGGAGCAGATCTTTAGATTCTGACACATGGGTGCAGATCTTTAGATTCTGACACATGGGTGCAGATCTTTAGATTCTGACACATGGGTGCAGATCTTTAGATTCTGACACATGGGTGCAGATCTTTACATTCTGACACATGGGAGCAGATCTTTAGATTGTAACACATGGGCATTTCAACAGTCTGCATTTTTCCAGCAGCTCGCTGTTGCTCCATATCCCCCCTGCTCCCCGCAGTGAGAGCTTTGCTCATTCCTATTCCTTCCAGCCTGTTGAACTGCAGTTTGCTTTCAGTGGTGATGCTGTTGATGCAGCTTGGACTGGGGACTTACTTGCTCAGAAATAGGTCTTTTATTTTTTCTCCTGCTGCCTTCCATCTTCAGTGAGTGCTACCATTGAAAGTCACGGCTGCTCACAAGGTGACCTCCATCTTGAAGCTCAGCAGGGATCTCAGGTGGCATAGGAAGACTTTTTCCCTTTCTCTGAACTCTGTTTCATGGAGGAGCTTTTGCTTTGGGTCTGTTGGCACCATTCACGTGTGACGTGAAGCAAACAGCAACACTTGCAGGCAAAGCATTGTAGGTAAAGTGTAGAAATGTAGCCCTAGACAAAATGTTTCAAATTACAAAGGAAAATAAAGATCAGCTGCCAAACTGAGACATCCCATTTGTGCTCTAAGGGTTGTCTTGCACCCAGACCGCTGTGGAGCCAAGCAGGAGCTGTTTTTAAGTAGTGTTTGCAAAGAGAAGAATACAGAATGGTTTCCCTGCGTTAGCGATATGAATAACATAAGAAATGGTGCCAGCTTAAGATCAAAGGAAAATGCTCTCTCTGCACCACTCCGTTCTGCCTGTTGGCAGTTTTCATCTGTGCCCTGCAAAATTCATCTTATCTGCTTACATCTGTAAAAGGCAGCCGGCTTCAGCCAGTTCTGCAGTGCTCAGAACTGCATATTCAGTGATGGTGTCCTTTGGTGTCTGGGGAGTGCCTGTGTTCTTCAGAGCTGCTTCTGCTACAGGGAGAGCAATGGTGGTAGGCAGTAGAGAAGCTGATTTGCAGCTGGGATCTCAACCTGCTGTACCAGCTGGCCCTGGTGGTGCTGGGTGTCCTTGGCTGCTGATGTTATCAACTCGTGAGCTTTCTTTGTAAGGCATTTATTTAAGTATACATTTTCCATTTTGGTTGCCTGAAAGTATTGATTTCCCCAAGGTTCACAGCTTCTGGACAGATGAAATACCTCACGTTTGACAACTCTCTTTAGTTTTAGTTGGCATTGGTGGTAAATCTAAAAGCAGAGCAGCATACTTCTTACTTAGTGCTCTGACTGTATCTGAATGAAGGAACAAGTTGAGCAAGGTGAGATGTGTGTTGCCACTGTAGATTGCACTTAATGGTGAAGTATTTCCTTAATTACTGCTGTACATTTAACCCCGAATTCTTCTGGAACTTTCTTAACTGCTGGAGTTCCTATTCTTTCTTTATTTGGGTCATATAGTATTTACTGGGAAGGGTTCTGGTGCTAGATTGGAGATGGTGTCTGTGGAGTAGAAAGGGGAGCAGTTAATGTGATCAGAGGAAACCTGTTTTGCTGAGGCAGTTGACAAATAGATTTTAAAAGTTATGTCAGGGGTACAGATGGGAAGTCCTGGTGAGGTAAGTGATAATGGCCCCTCTCTTGTTTATTCAGGTAACTTTCACTGGTGTTTGTACTTCATTGTACATTCATTTGTACTTCATTTGTACTGAAGGAGTACTTCATTTGCTGTCCAAATGAACAATTACTGTTTGAGTCCAAAACTGATTCCCTTGTTCTCTCCCCCACTTAGATTTTGATCCTGCTCTTGGGATGATGACTGGAATCCCTCCGATCAACCCCATGATGCCAGGCCTGGGGATAGTCCCTCCTCCCATTCCTCCAGACATGCCTGCTGTGAAGGAGATCATTCACTGCAAGAGCTGCACTCTTTTCCCACCTAACCCACGTAATGTCTGTTTACATTTTGTCCCCTTTCTATCTATGAATTTGTGTGTCTATATAGAAAACGACACACGTAAAAATGTGTACATCAGAGAAGAGCCACGTGGAACCCCTTTAGTGACTGGTCAGACTGGTCAGACCTGTCAGCCAGCTGTTCACCCGTTGCGTTATGTTTTTTCCTCATGTACCTCCAGCCTCCCTGCTGGCAGGGCGCTATGGGAAGCTGAGAAGTCTTTGTGTAAGCACTATTCAACAACCACTAAAACATCTCTGTTATCAACATTGTTTTCGTCTTAAAGCCAAAGCACTGCACCAGATCAGCTGCTGTGAAGGAAATTGACTCAACCCCAGATGTTTTGTTTGGAAACAAGCTGGTAAACGTGTTAGTTGTTGTATAGCACCTCAGCAACGCTTATAGTACAACTATTTGGCAATCAAGTCAAATATGCTGTGGCTAACTCTGAAGTTTGAAGGACGCTAGGACATCTGTTAGGGCAGGTGGGCAGATGTATGGAAGTTGTGCTGACAAACCTGGCCTGTTTTTGTTTTGCTGTCTTCAGATCTGCCCCCTCCGGCAACAAGAGAGAGGCCCCCAGGCTGTAAGACCGTGTTTGTTGGGGGGCTGCCGGAAAATGGAACTGAGCAGATCATTATGGAAGTGTTTGAGCAGTGTGGAGAAGTCATAGCTATTAGGAAGAGTAAGAAGAATTTCTGTCACATCCGCTTTGCTGAGGAATTCATGGTGGACAAGGCGCTGTATCTTTCTGGTGGGTATATTTCTGTCTCAGATGGAAGCTTAAAATTCCGGGCTGTGCGTGTAACGACTTCTGTATGGTGTCAGTTTGCCTCTTTTTCTGCTCTTAATGCTTGTCTGCTTTAATAGCTAAAGCTGCTCCTGAGAGGAAAGAGAGCAATGCTTCGTTACCTTGGGTACTGTAGACCTCTGCAAACTATAAACTCCTCTGTTCAGGGTCTCGCTATCTTTGTGGGAGTCGCAGACAGGCAGAGGGAGGTTCTACCCTCTGAACACCTACCCTATCTGAACACTGTTGTCATCACCACCAGGCTATCGCATCAGGTTGGGCTCCAGCACTGACAAGAAGGACACTGGGCGCCTGCACGTGGATTTTGCCCAGGCTCGGGATGACCTCTATGAGTGGGAGTGCAAGCAGCGCATGCTGGCGAGGGAGGAGCGCCATCGCAGGAGGCTGGAGGAGGAGCGCTTCCACCCCCCCTCCCCACCTCCTGTTGTGCATTACTCTGACCACGAGTGCAGCATTGTTGCAGAGAAGCTGAAAGGTAAGTGGTTCTGTGGCCTGCAGATACCTGTCTGCAAGGAGTTGTCTTGTTGTAAAAACAAACGTACGCCTGATTTCGGTTTCTTCCAAACCAGTTTTGTTCATGTTTAAGTAACGTTTTTAAATCACCCAGAGGGTGGTGAGGCACTGGAACAGGTTCCCAAGGAGGCTGTGGATGCCCCATCCCTGCAGGCATTCAAGGCCAGGCTGGATGTGGCTCTGGGCAGCCTGGTCTGATGGTTGGCGACCTGCACATAGCAGGGGGTTGGAACTGGATGAGCATTGTGGTCCTGTTCAACCCAGGCCATTCTATGATTCTGTGATTCTAGGGCTTTTTCTGAAGCCTAAACCCCATTTTTGGCCTGATTCTTTCAGTCAGAGGACATTTGCTATCACAAAAGAGTACATCTAAATAGGCGTATAAAGTTATCTCATAAATTTCCAGCAGTTGATTCTCCTCTTTCTTGTGGTGCCTCTACAGCTTTCTGTCAGCTTGTAATTAGACTTGGACTCCTTTGTGTAGTCTTGTGTTTGGGTAATGCTGTGCTTTCGGGAACCCAGGTCAGCTATCCTGAGCAAGCTGACCTTTGAGAGAGGGCAGTTCAGTGGCAGCAGGAGAAGGATCTGAAAGCTGCACAGGTGAACTTGTGCTTCCACGATTTAAAGATACTGTTTCTTGCTGCAGATGACACGAAGTTCTCAGAAGCTGTGCAGACCTTGCTCACCTGGATAGAGCGTGGAGAAGTGAACAGAAGGACTGCCAACAACTTCTACTCCATGATTCAGTCGGCCAACAGCCACATTCGCAGGCTGGTGAATGAGAAGGCAGCTCATGAGAAGGAGATGGAAGAAGCTAAAGAGAAGTTCAAGCTTGCTCTCTCAGGGATTCTGGTTCAGTGTGAGTAGTATTTCTGCACTGAGTGTTTGCTACCTGTTGCTGTAGGGAAGATGCTTAATTTCTAGAGTCTGGTGAGATCGTACCAAAAATCACCAGGAGCCATAAATGACAATGGCTTCTATGCAGCTACAGTTAATTTATAAGCATATGTCATTAACTTGGCAGAAGTTTCTTGTGGCACCTTTTATTGAAGTCAGAGTCCACATCTGAGGGGAGGAGAGATGAATTCCTAATTCTTTTTTTTTCCTCTTTTAATTGTAGTCTATTAGTAATTTTATAATCTTTTCAACACTGCACTTCTGTGTACAGACAAGGTAAGTTCCTGGTAGTCTGATGGCTCAGCGAAATGTGCAGGATTTATTCATCAAAGGTAGGATGCATTAGAGTGCTCCCAATGCCCTGTTCTCAGTCACAACTGAAGTTATGGTGAAAACCTATTGCAGAACAGAATTTGGAACCTGAGTCCCAGTACTTTATTAAACCAAGGAAGAGCTGTTGGCTCTCTTAGTTCCAGAGTGTGATTTATAGCAGTCCTCAACCATTCATAGCCTGTTACACATCTCTTCTTTACTAAGTCTGAAATAGTTTTTAAGAGTACTTTTTTCCATAGCTTTACTAAATCACCTTGAACCTCTTGGCTAGGATGTGAACATTCTTAACTTTGGTTTTATATTCATTAATTTGACTGTTAATTGTCTAATATTTGATTTCTTTATATTTTATTCTGTAAAAAAAAAAAATATGGGCACACGGTCCAGAAGAAAAAGCAGTATGCACTGCAGAGTAAGTAGTAATAGTCAACAGCATGCAAGTCACCTCTGTAAAACACCTCGTGGTATCTCAGACACGTCTAAATTGATTGGTTAATCTGAGTAACAGAGAGAGGATTTCATTTCCTAAGAGTTGTGCCTACTACAGCATCACAGGTGTGGGGAAAAAGCCAGCTAGGTGTGCTTTCTGCTGTTGGTTGAGTTCTCCTCCCAGGGGAGGCACTTCACGTTTCCAAAAACCTCTGCAAATTTCCTAGGAAAATATTGTAGAATAAATCCAAGGAAGAACAAGAAGCTGGTGCTGGATGTGTAGGACGCAGAGCTCTGGCTGCTGCGCTGTTCTTTGGGACTGTAACCCCCTGGGCCTCAGAGCATACAGAGTGCCAGCTTTCACAAGTGGTGAGAGCAAACTTTAGAGAGCAGATGCTGTCCAGGTGTGCCCATTGCACTCCTAAGAGTGTTGCACAAGGAATGTTCTGTTCAGTGCAGCATGTGCCTTCCTTTTTTCCAACTGAGTGCAGATGCAGTTTTCCCAGCTGAGCGTTACTCTGTGGTGCTGGCCTGGTGAAGTACCCGCTTTCCTTTCCAGGCACAGAGTCCTGAGCATGGCTTCAGCACAGTACAGTGTTATAACGAAAGGTTAGCCAAACACCTGCCTGATTCCACTCTTTTACTCCTTTACTCCTCTTGTTCGCCCTCTCTGGATGATATTCTGGCCTGATTTGTCTGCTGATTTGATACTACAGTCGAGCAAATAGTGGCCGTGTACCATTCTGCCTCCAAACAAAAGGCTTGGGACCATTTCACGAAAGCTCAGCGTAAGAACATCAGCGTGTGGTGCAAACAAGCAGAGGTTGGTAATCTTTTATTGTGCTAGATCCTCCAGCCAGTCTCTTTCTTGTCAGGATATTGATTTTAAGTTTGCACAATGCTCACGTGGATAACAACGTCTTAATTCACAGTGTGAGATGGGAGTTACTCGGTCATCTCTTGTGTTCCAGGTAATGAATTTGCTGTTAGTGTTTGTGTTACTAGTAGCAATGCATTAAGATCTGTATGCTGATTGAAGTTGAAAATCGATCTGTTTCTAATGTTAAAGCAAGAGGTATTAAGGGAGATATTAAGGGAAAGAAGGCAAGGATTACCACTGAGATCTGTTTTTTTAACATTTCTACTGATTTGACTTGAGAGATGGAAATAATTGCAGCTGGACAGCCTGAAAGACTTGAGGGAAGATGTTCTCATATTCATACATTTATTTCATGCATTGATGTTGCTAAGTAGGGAAATAAGGATTTAAAGGTGGTGCAGGAGTGGGGGGGGTGTGGAAGGAAGTGTGTTACTCAAACATCTGGTGGATGTCTGCTAGGATTGTAAGGGAGCTGAGCTTGTGTAAGTTGGGAAAGGGAAGGCTGAAAGGGCCCCCACCAGCAGCTTTCTGCTATTTAAAGGGGGGGCACAAGGAGGCTGAAATGGCCTCTTCTGATAGGCACACAGCATGAGGGTGAGCAGCAGTGGGCGCCTGTCACAACAGAGGACGTTCCATTTGGGTTTAAGGCTCAAATTCAATTCCTGAAAAGCAGTTCAGCCCTGCAGAAGAGCCCAAGGTGACAGGAATCTCCATCTTTGAGTTCTGAGTGAGGCCCTGGGCAGCCCGATATGGGTTTGCAGGGAGCACTTCTTCAAAGACAGCCAGAGTTATCTTAAAGACCTTAGGAAGTATTGGTTCCAGCCTAAGCCTTCCTGTGAATCTGTATTTTCCTGATGTATTATGTACCTTATTACAAACAAATCTGTTCCAACAAAGCTAAAAGTCACCTTTCACCTTTAAAATAATTTTAACATCATGTGTAAATCTGGGCAAAGTGAACAAGTTGGTGGTAACTGTTTATCCAAAAGCCATTTGTCTGCGGGGTTGGGTATATGCAGGCCAACCTGAGAAAAATTGGAGTATGTGCAGAGTTTGATAATATTCAGTGAACAGTCCTTTGGTAAAAAGCAGGGGAATGATCCTCCTCAGCTTTGTTAAACTCTGAACGACTGTGTTGGGAAGTTCACAGCTGAGAACCCGCCATGAGATTGCACTTCTGGGGCTTTCTTTCCAAATCCCACTGAGGTAGTCCTTAGCAGCTAGAATGGAGGAGCTAATGTTTGTTCTTATACCCAAAAAGCCAAGTGGAGAGTCTAGATTCAGGTTATGCCTCTGCTTTGAGCCCTAGTGCTGCTGTTTTCTTTTCTGCTTGCCTGAGATTACTTACCATGGTTGGGGTGGGAACGCGCTCTCCATTTGGAGTGGTCTGTTTTTCCAAGGTAAGTTCTCCCAGTGGGAAGAGGCAGTGAGAGCTGTGATGAGGCATCTTCCAGGGGTGCTGCTGGGCTCAGCATGCATTCCTTTCTCAGGATTGTTTCTTAAAGGAAAATGGCCCCCCAAAATACATCATCTTGCTGAAGCTTCTGTTGGAATTGAATCTGAGGAAAGCTTGGAGGGCAGCTTGGGGAATGGGTGTGCACTGGGAGTCATTGGGCTGGGACAGGGTCTTTGCTGGTCTGTCAGTGGTGATTTAAGATGGTTTTGCCAGACAGTGCAGGTGGGTCTTGTAGCTGAGGGCAGCTCATGAAGAAGCCATGGCAGCTTGAGACTTGGCGAAACACCATATAACACATATAACACTGTAACTACCAGCCAGTAGTTATTTCCTTTCCTTGCTTTGGAAGGGCCTTGCTTAAGTATTTCTCCTCTCTGATGCTTTTTTCCCCCCCATCCATGGCTCCCCTTCAGCCACAGAGCAGCCCTGGCGCATCCTGCTGTGCAGCCACGGCAGCCTTGGCCTTACTGTGTGCTGTGCTCTCTGCAGGCTCTTCCAGCTTCTAGGCCAGCTTTTAGATTTTAGCTGTTGGGCAGAATCAGTTAAAAGCAGTAGGAACATTTTTCTACAATCTTCAACCCAGCTGCTGTTTAATGTGTGGTCACCAGAGCAAGCAGCAGTTGTTTTGGAACTGAAACCAGCCCTGTCCCTCCCGCTCAGGTTTACTGTATTCTTGCCCTTTCCCCCTTGTTGTTCCCAAGGTATCTGCTCATCCAGGCTGAGAGTGAGTTCATTTCCCCTGAAGCAAAGGAGAGCATGGCTTAGAAGGAAGATAGAAGAGTCAGAAATGTCTGTTGTGCTGATAGATTGGCTCCTGCTAGACGTTGTTCTTGATTGAGTAGACTGTGCCAGTAACTTCCCTTTTCCTGTATTGTGGAGCTGTGTTTTGCAGACTTAAGATTTCTGCATCTCTTTATCCATACAATCTGTTCCTTATGATCTGTAATTAAAACACATCTGGTTTCTGAACCTTAGGAGATTCGTAACATTCATAATGACGAACTAATGGGCATTCGAAGAGAGGAGGAAATGGAAATGTCTGATGAAGAAATAGAAGATCCATCAGAAATGAAAGAAACAGAAGAATCAGGTAAATTACTTTTTGCACTTCGTACAAAAATATGTGTCTCTCCAGTGGTTTGTTTTAGGAGCCCCACTCAGATCTGACTGTTCAGGGCAAAATCAACAGCCGTTTTCTGCTGCTGAGGTTTAACAGCGTGCAGTCTCTAATACTTGCTTTGCCTTCTGTTAATCTTGCTAAACTTCTGTGCATTCATACAAACTCTGATGGACAGTAAGAAGTCCATAGCACTGTGCCAGTACCAGGACTTCAGAGGAAGCTGTAGGAAGCCTTTTCACAGGCAAGTAGGACATGGATGGATATTGGTTATTTAAGCGGTGGGTTTTAGAGCTATTCCTGTTGCTGTCAGCTGCTCTACCTTGCCTCTTCCTTCCTCTTCCAAGCCCCTGATGCCCTTTTGAATTTGCTGGTAGATATCCTGTTGCAGCAAATCCTACAATTACAGGTACAGAACATACATACATAACACTCTTCCTTTTGCATCTGAAGTTACCTTACGAGACAGAGAGCAAAGAAGGCTGCTTCTCCAACCAGCTGTTATTTTGTAATCGTTTACTGTAGCTCCATTGAGCTCCTGCCTTCTCAACCATTCCTTTTGCATAAGTTTTTAAACATGATTACAATTCTCAAAATCCTTGTCACTTATTGTTACTTGTCATCTCCTGCTGAATTAGGGTGAAACAGCAAGTTAACAGCTGGAGTTATGTATTCGGTAGCCTTTTCTTATCCTTCCAGGTACAGTGTCCAAGTCCTGTATAAACGCCTGAGCAGGCTGGAACCATGGCCCAAGTAGCAGAGGAAGACAGCAAGGGCAGGTGGCAGAGCATGCAATCCACTTAGTGGGCATGCTCTGAAACCTGCTGAAGCTATCTTTGCAGTAATAACGTCATATAACCCCATTCCTAAATTAATCAGCAGCAGGCTGGTGGAGCTGTTTCATCCCATGGCTCGATGGGGATAATCTCTTGGCTGAGGGTGGCACTGGAGCCTGTCCAGAGTCTCTCAGCTTTTCTGGTTAGGAAACCTACTTCCTTGCCTACATCATCATTTTACTCCAACGCATTCTTTTGCCTTTTCCTTTTTTTTTCCCAACTTAAATACTGCTTTTCCTCCTAAGGAGATGTTCTTTGTCCAGAGCAGAGTATTTTTCTAAAGAGTGGTTGTAAGAAACTCCCTTTAGTACTCTGGATTTGTAACTGAGACTTGGGAGCCACAGAGCTGTCATTGTGCTCTGTGTGCTGTGAGAGCCAGCTCTGACTTCTGATCGCTGCCTGCCTTGTTTTCCAGCACTGGTGTCACAGGTGGAAGCCCTGAAAGAAGAAAATGACAGCCTGCGCTGGCAGCTGGATGCCTACCGGAATGAAGTAGAACTCCTAAAGCAGGAGCACGGCAAAGCAAGCAGGGATGAAGACACAACCAAAGAGCAGCAGCTGAAACTCCTCCAGCAGGCTCTGCAGGGCATGCAGCAGGTGGGCCTGGGCTTCAGTCTAGCTGTTGCCTTGCTACAAAGACAAGGGGGCTGTGGTGCAGAGCACAGGCACAAGAAAAGGTGTTCTGTTAATCATACTTTATGATTCCTTGTGTGATATTGGCTGTGGCTCCTGAAACAGTGAGTGTGCTTACCTTCCCTTGAAACCCCGTGAGATCCTGATTGCTACCATGAGCAAAAAGGTGGGAAATCCCAAGCTTGCTTTGCAGCCTTTTGTGAAGTTTACTGGGCTTTCATTCTCACATAAATTTGTAGATCATGTATTGCTCTTTGGGATTTCCTTAGGCCAAATATCAAGTGTTTAGATTCCTTGTAAATCTTAACAGTATCCCCTCGTGTATTCAGCCAGACTGATAACCAAAGTCTATAGAGTACGTGATAGTTCAGCTAAGCACTTCATTAAACTAGAACCTGCAGACATGCTGTGGAGGCTGTAGCTGTTCAGTGAAGGAATCTGAGGTAGGAACTAATTGCATTGCTGTTTGTAACATCAGAGCTGGCTGGAGAAGCCTTCTCTAATCACCTTCAGCTATGTGTGTGTAAGGAAATGGCAGGAATTGCCAGACAACAGATTTTCCTTTTTGCAGATGTCAGGGAGCTAAAATTTCTCTGCGTACCACTGCCAGGATAAGTAACCATGCTGAAAGAGCTGTGAGCTGTTTAACTTTTGTCTTCCAGCATCTTTTGAAAGTTCAAGATGAATACAAAAAGAGAGAAGCTGAGCTAGAAAAGGTGAAAGAAGACAAACTAAAAATAGAAGCATTATTAGAAACCCTTAAGGAGCAGGTATGTGACTTCTTGATCCTTTCTTATTCTTCAATAGTAAATGCAGTTCTTGCACTTCATGGCCTGTAGATGTGCAAGGAAGGAGAGGGTGTAGGAGATGCCTGGCCCTTGCTTAGGAGCAGTGGGCTTCAGAAAGCTAGAAGAAATTACCTGATTAATTGGAGGTTGCATATCATCAGTGAACTTGCTGATTGCTTCGTATAAACAGTGAGACAATCATCAGAAGCAACTAGATAGATACAAGGCTGTATTTTGCTTGTGAGCTTGCATGTGGATTTAAGCTTGCTTGGTCCTCTCCTCCATAGCAGACTCAATTATCCGTGTACCTACAGGATAGATGAGAAGTATTATGAAGAACTTCTCAGGGAGGACTATAGAGGCAAGTGCAAGGTCCTTCCCTGACTTTGTATCATTAACCCCACCGTTCTGTGCCTTGGCCTAGGGAAGGTGATAAATACTTAGCTTTTTAGTAATTAAAATAGAGTCGAATACCAGTAATCTCCAGTGTGGGAGCTTTGATGGATGTCAAAGAGCAAAAATAACACACTAACATCAGTAATCTTTCCTTTTCTTAAACTGCATATAGCAAAGCGCAGCAAATGAAGAGGACAAAGAGAGAGATGTCGCTGATGGCCAAGGGAGTGTAAGTAAAGTCTGCTGCTGCTTTAGTCAGTATTTTACTGAGGGAAGTGGTGGCATCTCATTGGAAAATGAGCAGTTGACTGCTGTGAGGTGTACAAACGTGGTGCAGAATGGACTGCCTGTATATTTACAAGTTAAAAACTTCGAGTTATCCATAGCAGCTTATTTTGAGGATAATAAATGATGCCATTCATGTTTTAATTCAATACTGCAAATTCAAGTCGAGGAGAGTTCTGATCCCAAGCCCTCTGCAGGCAGCAGGCACTTGCTTAATCGTGCTGCCACTGTTCATGCATCTCAAAAATGCACATGTGCATCTGAATTAGTTGCTGCAAGGCTTTTATCTAGGCTTGTTTTGATCTTCCAGAGCAGATGTCATGCGAGTGACCAAGGGATGGTGAAGGTGCATGTTGTGGGATTTCATTTAACATCACTGGCTTTAGTCTAGCTTGGTAATTCAGGCATGCAGGTTCTGACAGCAACACGAACATCACTGATGTGTTGGATGCCTTTTGCGATATGTAGGTAGATAAATAAAGCAATATGATGACTCATAGAATCAGGAAAACAAGAATACAAAGTCAAGGCTTACCGAGCTGCTGCTTGGTGTGTAAGTGTGCCTCCTGTGCTGTCGGTGTGTGGAACAGGCCATGTGTGTGTTCTTCTGCAGGAGAGCAGTATGCCCAGAGTTTGTGCATGCAGCCAGGAGAAGGAGTGTCCAGTTGAGAAGACACTGAGCAATAGCCCTGTGAAATCAGAACGAGAAGCTCTCTTAGTTGGTAAGGCCTTTTGATTAGTGATGATGTTAGAGACCCCAAGTGGTGGGAGTTACTTCAGAGTGGCCTCACAGCTGCTACCGACTGCCTTTTGCTTCTGGAATTATGCCTATAGAGGTGGGAGTCCTGCAACCAAGGACACACGTAGCTCTGCTGCTCTCCCCAGTTACCTCTGTCTTTTCCTACTCCTTGACCTGGTACATCTGGAGCAGAGTTCTGCTTTCCCTCTACGTTAGCCTTGTATCCCCACATTTATGGTAGCCCCCTGCTGAATCTTGGCGAGGTTTGTCGTGGTGGAGCATGTTACCATTACTTGGCAGGGAGTGAGATCTCAGTGTTAGCCAGCTGCATCGCTCAGCTGTTGTTTACTTTGCAGCCCACAGGCCAAACTTCACTGTATTTAAAACCAAAAATGCCCAATAAGATCCCTGTGTGCAGTGCTAGCAATGGCAGAGAGCTGCTGTTCTCAGCTGGTGCTTCTCCTGAAAGTGACATTTGTGGCGTTCCTTTCCCCAGGAATAATTTCAACATTTCTTCATGTGCACCCATTTGGAGCAAGCATAGAGTACATTTGTTCCTACCTGCAGCGCCTGGACAGCAAAGTAGGTGTACTGATACCTTCATTTCCCAATTAAACATTAATTAAACATGTTTGAGCTTGAACGCATCCAGTCATTAGAGGCCTTCTGGAACCAAAAGTGTCTTGTTTTTTTTTTGGTGAAATTTTCCTTTTCACAGATTTGCACCACAGAAGTGGAAGTTCTCATGACCAGACTACAAACCACGTTCAAACAGGAGCTGAGTGGGGTTGGGGCCAGTTTAGAGAAAAAATGGAAGTTTTGTGGCTTTGATGGCTTGAAAATGACTTGAGCTTCAGCTAAACCAACTTAACACTGAAAGCAACAGCAGGATGTGTGTGTCAAGAAAACTTGGGATGCCTCTTACCTCTGTTTATGATGATTATCTTGCACGCATGGGATAATAATGTAAGTGAAATTTTAAGTCCAGATTAGCAGTAGGAGGAACTTCAGGTGCTGGAGCTTCTTTGAGTTATTTTATTAACAAGCAAAGTGCTGTTTGATACATTTTGTGTACAAAGTTCATGTCTGATCTTTTTAAGCACAGCATGTAGACTAAGTGTTTTGCCAATGTTGTATCTGTTTCGTGTGCCCAAATCTCTGGTTATCACTGTACCTTCTTTTTACTGATAGAAACACGTAGACTATCCACTGAGACAAATATGGAGAAATAATGTTCTGGTTTCTAGAACCACCAAAAGGAAAAAGAAGGCATTTTTTAGACATTTATATGATAAAAAATTCAATATGTTTAAGCAGAAGATTAATTAGCTCAGTGTCTCTCTGAGCCTAACAATCAGTTCTTTTTCATGCTCTTTTCTCTACTGAAAGTTTAACTGTTAAGCTAAGGTGAAGGCAGTGTCACCAGGAGTGTGATTATAGCAGTACCTCTGGGGTGTGCATTGCAAAATCAGTCTGTAATCAAGCTTTTAGTGGGAGGGGTATTTAATTTTCTACTGATCTGGGTGGAGCAAAAGGCCTACATCAGACCTGTATTTTTACTAATTGTTTACCATCCAATTTCTCCACCCGCTTTGTTTTTGAGACTGATCTTCACAAAGTGTGAGAAGCAGCAGAGGCTGCACCTTCCCAAGGGCTGTTCTTCATGTTCTCAGTAAACATCAGACACTCAGCCCTCTGCAGAAGATTAGTGAGATAGACTGTTAAACGCTTTAACAATCAAAAAACCAAACGAAAAAGAATCCACACTGTCATCAGACAGAGCTTTGGTTGTGGATACCTCCTGGAGTTGTAGAAGCGAGTGAGGGACCTGCATGTAGCTTATTCTGGTGCAGGCTGCAGAAATGAGTGGAACAAACCTTTCTATTGGGACCAGGCTGCCCGTTCTGGGGGAAGCTACCTGCTCACCTTGCTCCTGACACTGAAAGACTGCTACACTGGAAACATGAAAACCCTTTTAAAGAAATCTGAGTATTTGTGTCACTACAAGTGAACATTGTATTTTTAAGGAATAAACATTTTTTATGTTCCAATCTCGGCCTTGCTGCTTTCTTTTTCTCACCTGACTTGCACTGCCTGATATAGGAAAGATGATGGTTCGGCTGTAAGACAGAGGGTTGGAGGCCAAGCCCTTTGTGAGCCTGGATATTCACTGCCCTTGTAGCAGACATCTATTCTTCAGTCTGCCTCAAAGCATATCTGTATGTCGGGCTCCTTGCTGTGCACGTCCTTGAAGAGATCAGGAGTCACCTTTTGGCACCTTCGTGTCCTCTGGGCGAGGTGTGTGCAGGTGCATACACAAATGCTGACATGGGTACTGATCTAGCTGTGTTCCTGTGACAGTTATCATGCAAATGTACGGATGAAATGCTGAACATTTAACAAACTTCTTGGTCTCAGAAGTTCCTATCCCTTGCATTTTCTCCTTAATGACTGCTAACGCCTCTTTCTGTGAAGTATAACTAAGTTCCTATAGCTGCTTTAGATGCACGGTAAGCAATCATTAGGTATTATGAAGTGGAACACAGTGTTCTCATTTGTCTTTAAATAGAGAAGCTCTGAGGCGCCTGCTGGAGAAGCTCATATTGTGCTGTCTGTGCTTCCAGGCTGCAGGAGCACACCTCAGAGCCCTGCACTTCCTCGTTTTGGCGCCCATCCCTCCTCTGGGCCCAGTCGCACACTGACGGCCACGGCCGAGCCCTAACCCCACCGCAGCCAGGCCGGGCCCAGAGCCCCCCGGCGGGGCCGACTCAAGGAACGGGGCTGTGAGAGGGCCCGGCGTCGCGAGAAAACCGGAAGTGTACATGCGCGCTTCCGCCTCGGCGCTCCTGTCGGAGTAGGCGGAAGTGGGAACTACCGGAAGAGGAGGCTGCCGGAAGTGGAAACTACCGGAAGAGGAGACTGCCGGAAGTGGGAGCCGCCACAGAGCCGGCAGAGAGAACGAGAAGGGCCGAAGCCTTCCTGCCCTGCCCTGCGCTGGGCCGGAGCGCTGCTGGGCCGCCATGTCTAACATGGAGAGTATCCTCGGATCGACAGGCAGCTCTGTGGGGTGGGCTGGGGATATGTGGGCGGGGTGCGGTCGCGCTTTGCTCGCCGCGGCTGCCGGTCCCCTCGGAAGGCCTCGGTGTCCCGTTGGGGCTGGCCTGGGGGGGGCCTCGGAGCGGGGGAGGTGTGAGGGAAGGAGTGGACGTTGTGGTGGTCGGGTGTGGCCGGGGCGGGAGGTCGCTGTCGTGTCGTTTGGTCGAGAGGAAGAGGTTTGGGTTAATGGCGGGAGCTGATTTTGTGGTTGTTGTAAAAGGAGAATGGGAAATACTGTTTTGCTTTGATGGTGAGCTCAGGCCTGGCTGGTTTCACTGGGGCCTAACCTACGTGGCTCAGGCAGAAAACCGGTTTTCTCTGTGCTGTGGGGCACTGCAGGTTGTCCTAAACACTGGCGACCCACAAAGCGCCAGGCAGTGGCTGCTGTGCTGATCACAAGTTGCTCCTCAGGTGTTTGTTTCCTGAACCCTGACTGCTGTCAGCTGCACAAACTGCTCTCTGCTTCCTGATGTCAGAAAGAAAGTGCAACCGAGGAGAACCCTTATGGGCAAACTTGAGCTTTCTGGCTGTATGTGATCATCATAATACAGGGAAGCAGAAAAGCCTTAAAAGATGACAAAGGTCTCGGTGTAGCTGAGGTGTGCTGCTGGTTGTTGTGGTAGGGAGGGTGGGTGGAGCTTGGAGCAGATGACTGTGAGTCACCTCACCACTGGTGTTGGAAGTTTGGTTTCAATGGGGTTGTGCAGCTGCAAGGGAGGAGCGAGAGCCATGGAGGTAGCAGAGTGCCAAGGGTAAATGCCCCGATGAGTAACTGAGGGAGTTGCTTCCAAATAAGCCACTCTGAAATGCTCTTTCTCAGTGCAGTCGGTGTAAGCAGGTGATCTCATATTTTACCTGGTTATTCTGGTCTCTGACCTGTCATATACTTGAATGGGCTTCAAGGTATTTTCCTCTTTGGTAAATTGTCTGGTTTGTGACTCAGTGCAGTACACTTATTGCTGCAGAAAGAGACAGCAACCTAGAATTTAAAGAAATGAATGCAAATACAAGCAGCAATTTCAGTTTTATTGTTGTTTTAGCTCCCTTAATAGTTAATATATTAGATGTGCAGGCACAGCTGTAAACTTTGTAGCCTGCTTGTAATTATAGGCTGGGCTAAGAAATATATCAACAGACTTTGTCGTGTCTTCAAGTTGATGTCAGAGCTGTAAGATGGGTGATTGGACTTAAAGGGGGAAAAAAGAAGAGTAGCTCTGGAATGACTTATCTGCTTAAAACATTGAGGAGACTTCATAATGCTTCACGTGCTTTCAGTTAGCCATTGCACACCTTCGTACTTGCTGCATCTTCCTCTTGGGCTGTCAGAAGGTGGCCTGGCAAAGTCTGGACAGCTTTGTGCTGCTTTTTGTTTGAGAGAGATTGATGTTGTTTGGGAGCTTTTATCAACAGCACTTTAGATGTGTTTTGGTTTCTGTTCTCCCTTGCTAGCAGTTAATACATGTGACTGTAACTCATGGCAGAGGCTTGTTCTGATCTCTTATTGGAGCTTTCAGCTGAAGCAGAACTTGAAATAAATAAAAAGTGAGAAGCATTTCTCTTGCAGACTTAAGTGTTCTTTTCCAAGTCGGGTGACAGAACTGTTGAGGACACCAGAATTGCTCATGTGACACAAAGATGGAAAGGCTGCGTGAGCTCTTTAAACCTGAGGTCATCCTTTGGCTGGAAGGGGCAGCTCTGCCTCCTGTCTTATCCTGGGTGTGGTCAGCAGAGCCAGCTTGCTGTTATCCAGGAAACTTGTCTGTTGTTCCATAACGTTTTTTGGGGGGGGCTGAGGAGGATCCAGGCAGGCCAGTAAGCTGCTCTTCCATTGCTGTGCTCTGAGAGCCAGAGACTCGGGCTGTGTGAGTGAAAGTAGAGCGCAGTGAGACTTTGATTTCTCTTAGGGAACGTTTGTTTTGTTTTATGTATCAGTTTGAATTGGATTTGCTGTTATGTGGAGCCAGTTGGGATCTGAGCTGCTTTCTTATGGCCCAACAGGACCTGTATGATAAATGTCTGTATCATTTTAAATAGCCTTGTAGTGCCAGCAGTGCAGTGCTGGGGTTGGTAGCACCTTAAACAGGAGAGCAGGATGGTACCGAGTAAGGATTGATCCTGTTCGTGGACCCTTAACTTGTGCTGCAGAACACCTGTTTAACTTGAAGTTTGCTGCAAAGGAACTCAACAGGAACTCAAAAAGATGTGACAAAGAAGAGAAGGCTGAGAAAGCAAAAATTAAGAAGGTGAGCACTGAAACCTGCTCTTTAGCTCTGCTTACGTTCTGTAGCAGAATCTCTTGCTGTCTCCTGGCACGCGTGCTGATAATACTGGTAAATGCTTGTGACTTAAATTAGATACTATAGAGTTTCCCATGCTTGTTAATAAGTGTAAGGATGTGTTCTTCATGAGGAACTCGTGGCATTTGGCTGCTAAGAGAACAGTCTTAGATCTGTTTTGTTAGAGACTGTTATTCTCTAGGTCTTATTTTGTCCTTTAGTAGAAAAAAATATATGTGATTAATTGCTGCTTTTATAAAACTGAATCAGGCTGTTAGGAAAACAGGTTTATAAAGATCCAGGAAAGTTAGAGTGCTTTTTAAACAGGCCATCCAGAAGGGGAACATGGAAGTTGCACGAATACATGCAGAGAACGCCATCCGCCAGAAGAACCAGGCCATTAATTTCCTGAGGATGAGTGCCAGGGTTGATGCTGTGGCAGCAAGAGTTCAGACTGCAGTGACAATGGGCAAGGTAAGTGCATTTGAATGCACTGCTGGAAAGGATTAGCCCCCTCTGATCCCCTTGGGAGTGACTTAATTCCATCTGTAGTGAGTTGGGAGGTTGGTTTCAGGTGTGTCTGTTAGTAAATCAGGTACTGGAATCATAGGATAGAGACATAGGGTCTCCGAGGTTGGAAAAGACCTCTGAGATCAACCAGTCCAACTGTCCAGCTATCACCAGAGCTTCCCCTGAGCCACATCCCTGAGCACAACGTCTGCACAGAATCTAAAGGAGTTCTGCTGACACTTGCTCTTCAGTAATAGGTTATTCTTTACTGTGATTTTAGCTTGTAGCTCCTATTAATTGCTGCTATTCGTGCTCCTAAGGGGATCCCTTCACAAATACGTGCAGTCATGTTGTAGGACTTCTGATTCCAGGTATCTGGTAATCTCTTACGGTACGTTGCTGTGCTGCTGTTCAGGCACAGAGTTTGTGATCTGTGTACCCAAACACATCTGTTATCATTGGACAGGTTTTGAGACCCTCAGAGTTAATGCCATTTAGATCTCAGCTTTTAGTGAATGAATGGATTTATGACATTTCCAGTGGCAGGACCTGTAAAGAGGTGATGTTATAGATGACAGCAATATGTGCCCTGCTATTGATACTGTAGAAACTGGATAGAAATGAGAGGACTCAGTAGGGAACTCATCATTTGTCCTCCTTGTGATGGATTCTTGACCTCATTCCAGGTAACGAAGTCGATGGCAGGGGTAGTTAAATCCATGGATGCCACTCTGAAGAGCATGAACTTGGAAAAGGTAAATAGGGACTTTTCATGGAGGTGTGTGTAAGAAGCTGTGCTGGTTGGAGTTGTGCTGCTCTTCTGTTATCGCACTGATCTGATTTGTTTTTACAGATATCTGCATTAATGGATAAATTTGAACATCAGTTTGAAACACTAGATGTGCAGACACAGCAGATGGAGGACACAATGAGCAACACTACAACACTAACAACGCCCCAGGTAAGAGCACTGAATGAAGAGCTTTGTTGAAACTGCATGGAAGTGTTTTGTGCTCCTTTCTGCCTGCTTGGAGACACCTGGGGTGTTTCACCTTCTGCTTCTTGATGACAAGAGAGCAGATGAAGCTATAGCCACGAGTGTGGAGGGTCATATCATCACATTTTACTCTTTCTCACTGTTATCTTATTCTGATCTTATATTATGTGTTGAAGTCTTTAACCCTGCTGTTGAATGAGCAGTGTTTTGATAAGCTCTTGGTAAACTTGTGAGCTGAAAGCTGTTCTTAATGCAGAGGGCAGTGAAATGTTCCTGGCACCTGTCAGCTCGTGGCAGCCCACGGGATGTGCTGAACTGCATCAGAAGTTTTGTCTGATGTTTATTGGAGATGGGGCTTTGTAAGTAAACCACATCTGTTGGAGGTGGGCTTTCTTTCACATCGTGCAAAGCAGTGTTTTAATAGTTTGTAGTCAGCATTTGGTAGCACTTACTGCATTCAGGGAGGTGTGTTTGCTTTGTTTGCTAACAGATGAATGTCGTTCTTCAGAAGCATTATTTTTCAGGTGCTGAAGTTCAGTGAATGGGCTTTTAAAAGTCTGAACTCTGCTGCTTTTGGAGTTCACAGAGCCCTCTGGTGGTTCAGCACAACAAGGTTTTGGTGAAGGTGTTTCACTTTAAAGCAGTATTTTGGCTTTTTAGATCTGTTCTCTCAGGACTGAACAGAAGAACTGGACCTGAACTACAGCAGTGCAACTGAATCAGTTCTGTTTTCTTTCCCCTAGAACCAAGTGGATCTGCTTCTACAGGAAATGGCAGATGAAGCAGGGTAGGTACCACCAGCCCTTCCAGGCAGAGGGGTGAGGTGCCAGTGCTTCCTACGTGTCTCTTGGAAGCAGACAAGAACCTGTATTTTTCCTTTCGCCTCTGGCCATCAGTCACTATTTATAGCTTAGCTGTAGATTTTTCTGTCTTTACGTCACTTGTATTTGTGGTGTGTCTGATATATTATTGTTAAACTGAAACCCTGCTCCATCCTGATGCTGCTCATAATGTATGGCTTGTGTTCTTGGTGGTGAGACTTCTTGATTGGACTGCCTACTGAGCAGGGCTGCAGTGCTCATTGGATGCCAGGCATCTCCTGCTATCCCAGTACTGCTCAGCTGGTCACTTCTTGTACTCCCTCCTTTAGCCACATGTGCCTGACTGTTGTTCTGGTTTTGTGCTTTTCTGTTATCTACAGTCTTGATCTGAACATGGAACTACCTCAAGGGCAGACAGGTTCTGTTGGTACAAGCGTTGCCTCAGCAGAGCAGGTAAGTTGGATTCGATAGAAATCAGTGTTTCTAAAGAACCATGGCAAGAGAATCAGTGCTTCACTCAGCCAGAGCAAACTTGCTACATTCTGATTGGATTTTAGCAGTTCAAAAGAAGTAATGTGTAATTAAAGCAGTAAGCACAGTAATTAAAAATACATTTCTGTGTAGTGTATGCAGTAAGTTGAGATGCTTCCAAATCTTTTTGCATGGCTATTTACCAGAGTTCCAAACTGCTGCTTCTCCTACCTGCTCCAAATTTAATGAACCCAGCCATCTCCTTACCACACACAGGGGCCTTGCTATTTTTTTTCCCCATTTAGTCATAGAATCACAGAATGGCCTGGGTTGAAAAGGCCCACAGTGCTCATCAGTTCCAACCCCCTGCTATGTGCAGGGTCGCCAACCACCAGCCCAGGCTGCCCAGAGCCACATCCAGCCTGGCCTTGAATGCCTGCAGGGATGGGGCATCCACAGCCTCCTTGGGCAACCTGTTCCAGTGCCTCACCACCCTCTGGGTGAAAAACTTCCTCCTGATATCCAACCTAAACCTCCCCTGTCTCAGTTTAGAACCATTCCCCCTTGTCCTGTCACCATCCACCCTCGTAAACAGCCGTTCCCCCTCCTGTTTATACGCTCCCTTCAAGTACAGGAAGGCCACAATGAGGTCTCCCCAGAGCCTTCTCTTTTCCAGGCTAAACAAGCCCAGTTCCCTCAACCTTTCCTCATAGGAGAGCTGCTCCAGCCCTCTGACCATCTTAGTGCCCTCCTCTGGACCCACTCCAAGAGCTCCACGTCCTTCCTGTGCTGGGGGCCCCAGGCCTGGATGCAGCACTGCAGATGGGGCCTCACAAGAGCTGAGCAGAGGGGGACAATCACCTCCCTGTCCCTGCTGGCCACCCCTTTTTAATGCAGCCCAGAACACGGCTGGCCTTCCAGGCTGCAGTGTGCACTGCTGGCTCATGTCCAGCTTCTCATGAACTTGTGAAGAGCCTTAAAAGATTGGTGCGAAGTGTTCTACGTTTGCTCTTAGCTTAGGATCTCATTAGGGCTTGTACTTGAGATAATCCCACCTGGACACACGACTGCAAAACTGCACAACGACCGCACGCCTCCCGAGAAGTAATGTTCATTTCACTGATGGTTTCTTTGCTTTCCATCCGTGCAGGATGAGCTGTCACAGAGACTGGCCCGCCTTCGTGATCAAGTTTAAGTCCCGCAGAGCTGCAGCCCTCTGTCTGTGCTCTCAGAACACTCTGAGGTTTCCCCTCCACTGCACTCGGAAGGTGTGCACAGTATGGCGTAGTGCTCAGATATTTGTAACATAGGGTTCTTCACTCTGAGCTTGCTCTTCTTCCTAATACATCCAGTAATCCAGAAGTATCAGCTCTCTAATGTCTTTTTCTGTACATTTTGAAGTTGATATATTTTTTTTTTGCAAGCTTTTTTCACTCAATCAAGTTGCTGTTTGAAGTCAGGCAGTGATGTCGGAACATTCTAGCTGGAAGCAAAGCAGAGTGTTACTGATACCTATCTTAAATTATGAAGTGATTTGTGTTTTAAATTATGAGAACTGGTTGTGGTTGGAGAACTGATGCATTCAGTTCTGGTGATTGGAACAGCCCACTTTGTTATATAGCCAGGCTCCTGGAACCTTAGAGGTGGGCAGTGTGGACTTCATGAAAGTCGAAATGAAAGAGTGGGCTTCAGTCTGTGCTGGTTTTACTGTTTTAAAGCTACAGCAGTTGTGCTGGTTCAGTCAAACATAAGTTACCAACAGCTATTTTCGTGTAATTGGGAACTTGTACGGTTTGATCACTTCAGTCCAGGAGGAATAAAATCTATTTTTCAACTTGGTTGGTTCTGTTGAATATTTCAGCTTGCATGTTGTTCAGTGTTGAGTGCTGTAGCTTCTCTGTTTTGCTTTCTTCTCAGTATCCTGTGGTGCAGCCAGTAATGCCACCTTCCTCTCTGTTTCAACCAATGTGGTGTGGAGCTCCTGCTCATAGGGAGCTCCTGCTCCCTGTTCTCCTTAGGCTCAAGCTGAGAAACCTCATATGAGATAACGGAAGCCTGCTTTTCTCCATTCCTTGTCATGCTTTCTTTCCATCTACTCTTTCTTTTGTACACAAGGAAAAGCAGTGATCTTATCCCATACTTCTGCCATGTAAGAAACACCAAAGTGCTTTTCCTCAGGTTCACGTCCTCGAAGTCATCCTTCATGAGCCGAGGTCCCAACCCTGTCCTCTCCAACCAGGGCACGCTCCTAGGTCAGCTTCTTTCCTCTGCTCGTTGCAGCTGGTCTGATATTGGAGAGAGCAAAGCGAGAACTGGGTGAGCAAGGAGGGCACACCTGCTGTGCCTCCCCTCAGCTGCTGGATGAACGCGTTGGTTCCGTTGGGTTAAGAGCAGCTACCTTGTTTTGTGAGGTGTGATATTGCTCTCTGCAGGTGGAATAATGTGACTTGTAATATTGAAGTCATCTATGGAGGAGGTGGTTTGTTTTAGTTCATCTCCTGACACTTCTGCACAGTGAGAGATTCAGACTGCTTTCAGGAGCTCCTCTGGTTGTGCAGTAAAGAAAAGGAGGTAGAAATTCATAGCAGAAGCTACTTGTGGTGTGTTGTGGTAAGTGGGGATGTTAAAAATCTCTTCCTGACCTTTTTGGACTCGTTTTTTGTAGGAGTGAGGAAGATACGAAGCACTGTAGAAGTAGGATTAGTCCTTAATTCACCGGTGCTGAGGACCATGCAGACCTCCCAGCACTGGGGAGACGTTTCAGTAAAGACCTGCTTGCTTTCTTTTAGGCAGCAGGGATTTTTTTTTCAGTGAAAATGTGCAAAAGTGAGGAAGCTTTGGAGCTGTTTCAAGGCATTTTTGATGTGCTGCTCGGTCGCCTTGGAGGTATAGCAGGATGTCACACGCGGAGGTGCTCAGGGCATAAGATGTGGAAAACGAGCTAAAATGAGCTAAACAAAGCAGCCTGAAATGTGGGGTTGTATCTCCCAGGCTGGCAGCCTGGATTCAAGTGATTTGTTTTAAATGTGCTCCTTTCCTATGTTAACACCTAAGTTGAGTGCAGCCTTCTTTTAAACACCTTTCAACCTTCCTCCTGCAGGTAGGAGAAGCTGGAAGGTGTTTTAGAAGTGATGCACTCTTAACTACAGGTACAGTCCTTTAAAACCATTAAGGAAAAAGTGTGCTCCCCCTTTTTCCCTCCTAGCTACTCCTGAGCAGCATAGCAAAATGGCAATGGTGTATCTATGCAACCAGGTTACCCACAGCTGGTGTGTGTGCCTTTGTCCTGGTGAACCCAGCGTGCTTTTTGACACTCAGTTACTTCATATCTCACCACAGGACTGGAAAGCTGCTGCTGTGTAAAAAGTGCACGTCTGAACTTGCTTTGCAGTTGGTTGTTGGTAGGGCTGTGCCATAAGCTGCTCAGGCTTCCTTGTGCGTGGCAATCCGTGTTACCTCTGCAGGGCTGTGCTGCACAGAGCTGGGCAGGCTCTGCTGATCAAGAAAAGAAGGTTGGGACCGGAAGGAATCTTTGCCCTGCTGCTTTCACTCCGAGCTCTGCTGTGAGCGTTGCCAGCATCACACACCAGCTGCTTCTGCATTTACATCTGCCTTCTCCTGGGGAGGGAGCCCTTGTGTGTGAGCTGCCCTTCCCACGTTGCAGGGGTTGCATCTGTAATGTGTGTATGTTTCTCCAGTGCTCTGGAAGCGCTTCAAGCTGGCAGTTACTCTTCAGGCTATATTTGACTTTGGTGTGCTTCTTCCCTTGGAGTTCTCCTGGAAGCGTTTGCTCTTTTCTGAAGCACTGTGGCTCCTTGCTTTCACACTGCTGGTGTCTCCTGTAAGGTGATGGTCTGCTTCTGTAGAAGTCTGCTTTGTGTTAAATAAATGGTATGAGCATTTATGCAACCTCCTTACCAGATAGTACTGCAGTATTTGTACTTATGAGCAGGCACATCTAAGGTGAAACACTGCTTGAAATGCTTCAGGATGGTTCTGCTCACTGTTTATTTCCTGCTTTGCTATGGACAGTGGTGTCTGTGTGTTCTGCTTCCAACTGCTCGTCTCAAGGCAGCCTTAGTTCATTTGGATTCCACAGCAAAGCCATGAAAAGATCCAGCTGGAAGGAGAGGGGAGGAAAGGAAGGAAAAGAAATCTCAGTTCCGATGGGATAAGATCATCACTTTGCCTTTGTGGAGACCCTCAGGGCAAAAAACTAGTGGGATTTTGTTCTATACGGTCAGCAGCAATGGACAGAAACAAGTTCTGGAGTTGGTGACGTTGTACAGAGAAGAGAATAACTTTTGTAGCTTGGCAGTGTTCATGGTGGAAATGGCTTTACTTGTATGGGACAATTTGTACCTGTAACTGCAGCTGGTAAATAAAACTGTACAGCCGAATGACTTCAGGTGTGTTCCCAGGCTGTGTGGATGGTTACTGGCATGGCTCTGTGCGGGGACGGATGAGCAGCGTGTCGTTGGTGTGCTGTCCTTAATGCACACAGTGTCGTTGGTGTGCTGTCCTTAATGCACACAGTGTCGTTGGTGTGCTGTCCTTAATGCACACAGTGGGAAAACTGGAGCTGCTGGTGGTTGAGTTGGTCCTCCACAGAGCTAAAAAGGTTTCTTTCCTCCTTCCATCCTTGTTTGGGACCCAGCAGAGGGAGCCTGGAGCTCTGCTTTTGTGTGGGTCCCACAGAAATCAGCACTGCATTCTGAGAGGGGGCTTCGGCAGCCATGCAAGCTGCTTTGAGCAGCTTTGTCTCATGGGGACCCATTGATTCCGGGCAGCATCACTGCAGTTCCATACAGGCGGAGGCACGCTGCGGACTGATGGGAGATAGGTGTGAACAGAAAGCTTTGTTTTTGTTCTCAAAGTGTTGTGTGTGTGGAGACTTTGACGGAGCACACGATGGCTTTGGTTCAGGGCTCCCTGCAGGGCACGCTGTGTGCTTCCTGCTGTCAGTGCTGGCACGTCTGCCAGGCTGTATTTTCTCCATGAGATGACAGCAGGGTCAGTGGCCTTGCTCCTATCAGAAGCAGCTCTTTGTTACCATTCAGATAAAGGAAAAGAGCAACACGAGCAATCTGCAGCTGATTCCAAGTGCCAGTTGGGCCTGTTTGACGTGGAAGAAGATGCAGTCAGCTGCTCCAGACAGGCAGGGCTGTGCTGAGGGATGTGAGCTCTTTGGGAAGCCCTGCGGGCAGTGGGCTGGGGCAGACTCACTGCGCCCTGTCTGTTACTCACCCTTCAGAGCTGGAAGGATGTTGCTCATCCTTCAGAGCCTTTCTGCTCAGACAGGCTGCACGCATTGGTAAGGAGAGCCTGAAGCTGTTAGCTCTAAATGAAATCACTGTTTCCCCCAAGTCTAAAGTCATAAATCAGACATGCAAGCTTATCCGACAAGATAGCAATCAGCTTAACTTAATTTCCCCACTGTCTGCTTCGTAATGCTTTGTTACCATCCACTGCTGTCAAAAGGAGCTGGCAGGGATAGGAAAGCCTTTCCAAGCATTCCATAAAGATGTTCTCTCCCCATTCTCTCCCCATTCATTCTATATACATACATACATACATATATATAGTTGCTTGTTTCTAAGACCTCTCCTTTGATTCCAAAGACGGCTTTAAAAAGCTGTGACATAGCGCTGCCATCCTGCCGGGATGTTTGCTCCGGTGGAGGTGGCAGCGCTTCCTTTCTCTCCTCTCACTGCAGGGTTGGCCCACGCTGGCTGCTGAGCGCTGCTCCTATCGCTGGCGCTGCTCCTATCGCTGGCGCTGCTCCCGGCTGGAGCCCAGCGCCGCCTGCAGGCTGTCGGAAAGCTGCCCGATCCCCTTCGGAGTGTTGTCAATTAGTTCCAGTCTCCCGGAGCCGGCCGTGACCAATTGCTGTGACCTGGAAGTGGATTAAGGCCATCACAGCGAGATCGGCTTTTCCTGCAGTAATTTGACAAACGCAGGCTTTGTTTTTCCTTCTAAAGCCCCGTGTAGATGCCATACCTCATTTGCTCCCTCCTGATGGACGTCGTTTCCGGATCGAAGCGATAATGATTTTCCAGATTGCTGCTGATTGGTGCAGCAGGTGCCTTAATTCATTAATGCCAGGAGAAGAGGGATTCGATGGCAGTGAGGAGGGCTCCTGGCAGCAGCCGTATATCACAGCGCTCCCTGACCCCCTTGCCACACTGCAAGCACTTAAGAACTTGATATCTCTGTACAGAACACACTTACATCCATTTCTGCACCACAGATACTTGGGTTAGGATTATTAATACCTATCAGCCTGGTGTGGTTCTGTTTCAGTAAGAGGCACAGATTGAATTCAGCCTTTGTATCCACTTTGGAGGCTTTTTCGAGGAGGGCTGAGAACTGGCTGACTGGCAGAGCACAGAGGGTCGTCGTTGGCGGTGCAGAGTCCGGTTGGAGAGCTGTACCCAGCGGTGTGCCCCAGGGGTCGGTGCTGGGCCCGGTCTTGTTCAACATCTTCATCAGTGACCTTGATGAGGGGATAGTGGCCACCCTCAGCAAGTTTGCTGCTGATACGAAGTTGGGAGGATTGGCTGACACGCCTGAAGGCTGTGCTGCCATTCAGC
>JACDJE010000046.1:1487254-1499290 GCA_016647715.1 Pavo muticus
GAGCTGTTTCTCCCAGCAGTTTGGTGCTGCTGTGAGCGCTGCTGAGCACCAATGCTGCTGTAGGGATGGAGACATCATAGCATCACAGAATGGCCTGGGTTGAAAAGGACCACAATGCTCATCCAGTTCCAACCCCCTGCTATGTGCAGGGTTGCCAACCACCAGCCCAGGCTGCCCAGAGCCACATCCAGCCTGGCCTTGAATGCCTCCAGGGATGGGGCATCCACAGCCTCCTTGGGCAACCTGTTCCAGTGCCTCACCACCCTCTGGGTGAAAAACTTCCTCCTAATATCCAACCTAAACCTCCCCTGTCTCAGTTCCCCCTTGTCCTATCACCATCCACCCTCGTAAACAGCCGTTCCCCCTCCTGTTTATACGCACCCTTCAAGTACTGGAAGGCCACAATGAGGTCACCCCGGAGACTTCTCTTCTCCAAAATTAATTAACCATCAGATGCTTAAGCTGCACTAACACAGTGAGGTTTGCACCCTAAGACACTGATTGGGGTGGGGAGGAGTGGCTGGCGGTTCACAGTCCTGCCTGTAAATTACAAAGGAGGTGACTTTTCCATTTTCCTTGTTTGCCTCAACACGGCTTTATCCGTTGCCCATGTGCTCCAACCAACGCACAACTGGGAAGCGTGGGTTTAAAATGGGATGCCAAGGTTTCAGATGGGAAGCACAGATTTCCAACGTTCCGCTGCGCCTTTTGTTCAGCGTTCCTCTCCAAAAGTCACCCCGTCTTTGTGCGCTCTGCACACACAAATGGAAGGAGAAAGGAGACGTGGATCCCGCGGGCTCATCTGTTTCCTATCGTGTGTGTTTACATATTAATGCGCAATACAAATTTGTAAACACGGACGTTTGAAGCTCTGGTGGGAGTCGGTGCCTGTTCCCTTCTGCCCCTTTATTGGAACAGCATGTCCGATGCGGCGGAGCCGCAGATGTGCATGGTTTCCATACTGGATACATTTCAAATGCTCCGTGCTCTTATTTGTCCCGCTGCGTATCGCTAACCAGCCCTCCTTTGTTTTGTGTAATTGCCGTACAAATTATCGTCTAATTACGGCCCAAACCTCAGCAGATCAAATGGGAGTGAGGGGGCTTCTCCAGGCAGGGCTGCAGTTCGGCCAACCCTCCCTTCCCGCAATGCGGGTGATGGCAGAACGTCCCTTTGGTGATAACACGATGAGTGTTTTTGTGTCTCCGTGGGTTTTAAGCCCTAGTTCTGCTGCTGGGACACCCCCACCCCACCCCACCCCACTCCACGGGACCACATGGCGCCTTTGGTGCTGTAGGCTCCATTTGCTGTGTTGGAGCATGGGCGGACGGTTCTGAGTCACTTTGGGCTCCTCCAGGGAGAGCTCAGTGGCCGAAGCGCCTCAACCTTTCCGAAACCTCAGGTTGTTTTCTCCTTGTTCCCATTAACAACGGCACAATAGCGCTGGGTTTGTGTTCTTATTCACCCCCACACCTATAAACGTGAGAACTCCTGCAGTCATCACCAGTCTCCAAACACTGTGAGTGCTAGGAAGCGCCGAGCAGCCGCAGTGTGCTGAGATCCCCCCAGCTCATGGCCAGCGGCTCAGGGATATTCCATGCAGCTCCACTATCTGGAAGATGGGTGTTTGCCCACCACCCTCAGCCCAAACCCAAGGAGCCCCAAAAGCACGGCCACGAGCAGTGCTCTGCAGCACCCATCCCAGCACGCCGGCCTGGAAATGGGGGCTCCCAAAGGGAAAAAAATCTCATGCTTTTAAATAAAAAGTAGCGATACCAGTTTTGATTTTTAAACCTAAGTTTAATCCTTATATATTGCTGTTATGCTTGTAGATACAGAATTCTCTTTACTTAATCCCAAAATACGGCAGGTCCCCGTCAGGCACTTTGTATCGCATCTGTCGTAGGTAACAGAAGTGGCTTTGGGGAGTGAATATAAGCTGTGCCACAACTTACAGCGAGCTGCACTGTGCCCCCGGAGCCAGAGATTACTTACAGGAATAACACAATTATCACAGGTGAAAATAAAACAAATGGGACTGCGGGAGGGGTGGCCGTAACTCTGCTCAATCCTCATCCTCTGCAGCCCTGCTCTCGTCACCCCCAGCACTGCAAGAGGATGGGATGCATGGGGACGGCTCTGGGAAGCCCTGCGTGGGGCTCTGTGTCCTTAACGCAGCACCAGAGCCTTCAATCTCTGTCTGCATTGCGATGTGGGTCCCGCAGCATCAAGGCACTTCCATGGGGTTGACCAGCTTCAAGTCAACGCATGAGCGCACTCCAGCCCCCTGTGCTGACCCACAGTCTTTGAGAGTCCCTTTGGAATTAGGGGAAATCAGCAGGAGGGATGAGCAGGAGCTGGCAGGGCTCAGGGCTGACTGCAGGGAAGCTCGATAGTTTCAGGAAAACAGACTTGTGGAGATGCATACATCTACGTTCAGAGTGCAAATAGTGAAAAGGTGTCTGCACCGCTCGCCCGTCCCCTACAGCCCTACACAAATATCTCCGAGGGGTGTCAGCCCGCTTGGATGGCCACAGCCCTCCGTACTCCCAGCAATACTGCACGTTAACCCCCAGATTAAAGGCCCACCAGGCTGCTCCTGCACTGCACCGTGTTTCGTACTCAGCAATTAGCAAGACCCTGGGTCCGACCGAGGAACGGCTTTGCGTTACATACCGATGTGCTCGGAAACATGACGGCATCCCGCTAAAGGCAGTGGTTAATTGCTGAGTGCCAGCTGGGGTGATTGCACCGGCCGTCCCTGAAGGCAGCGGGCAGGCTGTCACTCACTCCGAAATGGCTCGCCGCGCTCGTCAGTCTGGATGGCACGGAGAAGCTGTAGCCGTACAAACCATATGGAGGATGTAAGGAACAATTAAGTGCTTCCCGAGCAATGGGACTCGATGGGAAAATGTTTCCAGATGCGTGTAATCCATACAGCATTTGGCTGGCGGAGTTGGGGACCTGCAGACACGGCCCGCTCAGGTCTTCAGACTTAGCGCTCTTCAGGCTGGCGATGCCGAGGGAGGAGAGCTTGGGCACATCGACCACAAAGTGGGGCAGGATGGGGGGACCGGGGCCGCCTGGCTTCTGGTGGCTGGGGAGGATGAGGGGCTGCTGGCGGAGGAGGTTGGCGGGGCACAGCCGGTAGCAGAGGGGCACGCCAAGGCCGGGCAGGTGGGGATCAGGGCACGGCGTGCCGGCACCACTCACAGCCAGGTGGAAGGTGGGAGGTGAGCACGGAGGGGACAGCAGCGGGTTGAGAGGAGAGGGCGTCCCAGCACTGGAGGTCACCGGGGAAGAGCTGGAGCTGCTGCCTGGAGGGAAGAAGAGGAATAGTCCGCAGTGGGTCAGCGGGTGCTCCAGCCGGCAGCTCCGCGCCGCTGTGCGTCCCAATGTCGCCAACTGGGAAAAAGGGAGATCCAGCCATCATCTGAATGCTGCTCCCACTTGTCTAAGAGATACCCGTGTGTGTCAAACCCCATCAGTGTGACTGGGACAGCCCCGTGCCAGCTCCGTGCCCGCTGTGCCAGCGATAACCGCCTCCTGTGACAGCACCACCGCAACCTCAAGTTCCCAGTTCTCTGTGCAAATTACAGGCAGCTTTCCCCCCTTCTACGTGAGAACAAAAAGATGCATTCAGCCCAAAGGAGAGCTTCTTGTACCTTCCTGCTCACAGGAATTGACTCATTTTCCTTGGCTCCCCGTGCAATTTGAGACGTACCCTCGAATACCGTAGGTGTCTCCTGAAGCCGTAAATGCACACAGCATTTTGACATTCTCTTTTAGGAAAGGAATGAACGAGCACTTCCCCAGCTGGACAGATGAGCTCACTGGGGGCAGCCCGTGCCCAAAGCAGCGCATCACTCAACCCCCATACAAATCTGGGGATAACAGCAGGAAGAACGGAGCAACTCAAAGAGCAAATTCTTTTTGCCGTTCCTATCAGGCTTTAAAATCCCAGCTGATGACCAATTATTTTATTTGGCTTATCATTTTTAATTTGCCTCCTGGCTTTGAGGCTCCAAGATTGCTATTTCTCTTCTTTTTCTTCCTTTCTCTATTCTTTCTTTCCCCCCAGAAATACACTTTTCTTATCAGCAGAGATAGGAATTTTGTTCTGTTTCCATCTTTCCAGAACCACAGAATGGTTTGGGTTGGAAGGGACCATTAAAACCATCTCAAATAGTGGCCCTTAGGAAAAATACCCATTGCGTTACAATTAGTCAACAAATAAATCCAACCAAGCCGTAACATTTTAGTGCCCGTGTGACAATAACTGCAAATTGCAATTGTTCTCTCAGCCCCCACTGCTGCCCCTCTCCCTGCTCTCACTTTGCAGCCTGCCTGGTCGGTTCAAGAGCAGCTTTTTGTGTTAGAAACGGCCTTTTCTATTGAGAAAAAAAAGGTTAAAAAATTGGAAAAAAAGGAAAAAAAGGGAAAAAAAGGAACAAAAAAAAAAAGGGACAAAAAGGAGAAAGCCAGGCTCTCTTTACAATCTATTAAACCTCTCGATTTCTCCCAGGTCTCCTCTTTACGACTCGTTATTCTTACTGCGTGTTTCTAAACAATACCCTCCGATGGTTTGGGAACGGTCAGCACTGCAGGCTGAGGGACACAACAACCCCACTCCAAAATAACCTCTTGCATATATATATTATATATACACACATATATATATATTTTTTCCTTTTTTTTTTTCTGTTTCTCTAATCTTCCTGCGGCTTCTGCCACGTCCGTCACTGCTTCCCCCGCAGCGCTCACACCGAATCAATGGAACTTTTGGCAAAAAATCATATAGAATCACAGAATCCCATACACCCACACTCTCACAGCCCCAGCCCCACACCCGCGACCCCACCCAGCCTTACAGCCTCGTCCTCCTGCCCACAGCTCCAACCCGGCCCCGCAGCCCCAGACTCACCCTGGCTGTCCGCGCCGAAGGCCTTCAAGTCCAGAGCGAGCGGTGGCCGCCATGGGAAGGGCTCCAGGAGCCCATCCAGCACTCCCCTGCAGGCGATATGGGGCTGAGAGCCAGGGCCGGGCCTCAGGCTGTGACGGGGGGTGATTGAGCCGTTACCTGTTCCTGCCAGGGTCCCGAAAGCCTTTGGCGAAGGGGTTCCTATCGATCTTCAGCTTGGTGATCTGTGGGTGGAAGCAACATCTCAATGGGGCCGTTGGGGAGCAGGAGGACGGGCGGCCACAGCCCCGTGGGTACCTGCTGGTTCTGGTAGGCTGTCACCGTGGTGAACTCGGTCTCCTGGAAGGAGAAGGTGCGCACCCCCTCCGCCGGCAGCGACTGAATCTGTGCCAGGTCGAAGCGGGAGTCCTGGGCGATAACGTGGACGCGGGGCTTGTACTTGTGCATGGACTGCAGGATGATCTGTGTGGGCAGAGAGGGCCGGGTTGAGCCGTTGCCTGCAGTCCCGCCATAGCCCCACGGCACGGCTGCCCCAACCTACATGCCCCTTGTCGTCCATCTCGTTGTTGGTGAGCTTCACCCGGTCGAAGCTGATGATTTGCCTCATCCATGTTTCCCCCGAGCAGGGGGAGTCGGGGTGGATGTAGAGCCGTGGTGTGATGCAGGAGTGGTCCGTGTTCCCCGCCACCATCCACTGCGAGCTGTGGTAGACGTACCTGAACCAAGCGGGACACCATCAACACACTGTACTCCTGATGTGCCAGTCCACCTCTCCATCCATCCCTGTGTCCATCCATCTATCCATATGTCTTTCCAATCTTTCCATCCATCTATCTGCATGTCTGTCCCTTGGCCCATTCCTACATCCATCCATCAGTCCATTACCTACATCCATCCATACATTGGTGTGTCCATCCATCCACCACCCACCCACCCATCCATCCACTCATACCTCCATCCCTCTCCATCCATGAGTGTGTCATCCATCCATCCACCCATCCATCCCTACATCCATTCATCCCTCCATCTCTCCATCCGTCCACTCATACCTCCATCCACCCATCCATCCATCCATCCACTCATACCTCCATCCCTCCATCCATGAGCATGTCATCCATCCACCCATCCTTCCTCCATCCATTCATCCCTCCATCTCTCCACTCATCCACTCATACCTCCATCCCTCCATCCACGAGCATGTCATCCATCCACCCACCCATCCATCCATCCATCCATCCATCCATCCATCCATCCACCCCTCCATCCATCCATCCATCCATCCATCCACCCATCCACCCATCCACCCACCCACCCATCCATCCATCCATCCACCCACTCATACCTCCATCCCTCCATCCATGAGCATGTCATCCATCCACTCACCCATTCATTCCTCCATCCATCCATCCATCCATCCATCCATCAATCCATCCACTCATACCTCCATCCCTCCATCCATGAGCATGTCATCCATCCACCCATCCTTCCTCCATCCATTCATCCCTCCATCTCTCCACTCATCCACTCATACCTCCATCCATCCAACCGTCCCTCCATTCCCACCACACCCCAGTGCAGTGTTGACCACTTGGCCATGCAGAAGGGCCCATCTCAGCAGCCACCATTGGAACTCACCATACCTGTACCGTTTGGAGTCCACCGGCACAACGTCGATGGCGATGTAATACTGCTGCAGCGGCTCCAGCCCCTTCACCTTCACCCTGACCGATGGGAACATCCGCCTGCACGGGGCGCAGGGCAGCAGTTAGGGAGTGCCCACAGCAGCGGTTGTTTAAAGCGGTGAAAATGGGTTGAAAAATTAAACAGATACTGGAGAAAAAAAAATTAAATTACAGCAACAACCCAAAAACCCCACAGATGGAGCCAAAAAGAAGAAGATAAAAACACAACGAAGGAGAGTTGAGGGAAAAAAAGAAAAGAAAAAAGGAATGGGTGTGAAATGCAAAGGGGAAAATGGAGCGGGAAGGGCTGAAGGCAGGAGCGAGGCCGGGGGCTGCTACCTGCCGGCCTTGGTGATGATCATCTCGGTGCCGATCTCGTGGAACCTCTTCCAGAGCTCAGAGCCCTGCAGCTCCACCTGCACCTCGTCCCCCACCTCCCGGCTCTCGGCGCCGGCCTTGGGCCGCTTCTCTGCGGGGAAGAGAAAGCGGAGGGAGTGCCGGGGCGGCTGCCGGGACCTCTCCGGGACCCCCCCGCTCCGCCCCGCCGCTACCAACCGGGCTCGGAGGCTCTGCGGCTCTGCCTGCAGCCCGCCCCGCTCTCCTCGTCGCGGCCGTCGGGTCCCTTTCTCTTGGCCGAGCGGCCCACGAGAGCTTCCACCGAGAAGGCGTGAGCCCGGGAGCTGAGCGCCATCCCCCCCCCAGCCCGGGCCGGGCTCCCCCCGGGCGGCCGCGGGTCTCAGGCGGGCGGCGGAGCTCCGGGCGGCGGCTCCATGCGGGCGCTGGGGGGGCCCGNACCTGGTGTAGGGAACCTGCTTTGGCAGGGGGTTGGACTCGATGATCTCTGGAGGTCCCTTCCAACCCCTACGATTCTGTGATTCCTTTGCTGGGGTTACTGTGTTGACGCATTTGCATGCTGTTGCATACAGAAGGAGGCATTTGGACTTAATTTTTGGCACTGCTGTGTGTGTTAATCAGCCAAGGTATGGCCTGCTCCCAGGCTGGGGCCGTTTGCAGGCACGGTGGGATGGAGATGCGGCAGCACAGCTGCTGAGCACATTTAACACAGAGCAGTCAGTCACACTTGGGGAGTTTTAATTGAATTACCTTTGACAGTGAACAGCAAACCTGGTGGGTGATCCACTAAATTAAACTGATGAATGGGCTCCCGAAAATCAATTAGCACAGGGGCTGAGAGCACGAGCACATCCTGCTGCTCCGCAGGGACCGAGCGGGGCCGGACTGACAGCAGCAAATGCGAGACAAAGTGAAAGCATGCATCTGCCTCTGCTGACCTCTGCTCCAGCATGAAAGCAAAACAGGAGCTGGAGGAATCTGCCAGTAAATCACTGAAGTTCTGTTCTGCAGAGCTGATGCGGGAGGCTTCCAACCCGCTTGATTAATGCTGGGCTGTATGCTGAAGCAAGATGTGGTGGAGCAAGGGAGAACAGCTGGCAGCTCTTTGGCTTTCAGCTGCTCGAGGAGGGATCCTCTATCGCTGCTATAGTGCTGTGGATGGGCTCTGTCTGCAGCCCTGAGAAGCACTGCTGCCCGGTGCTGGGTCAGGTATGCCCCAGCATGTAACGAGCTGCAGGTGCTGCAGAGGGGATGCACACACCACAAGGGCTTGTGGCAAAATGAGGAACGCAGAGAGCTGTGGCCATCAGCCCCACCCCATCCCCACTGCCCTCATCCCTTGGTGCCACAGCCCTGGGCCTCTGGAACAGCTCTGGGATGGTGACCCCACCACTCCTTGAGCAGCTGTGCTGGTCCAGCACTGCTCTTTGGAGAAGAAATTTGTCCTAACATCCAACCCGAGCACAATGTGGGGCCATCACCTCTCGTCTCGTGCAGCCATGGGGTGGGAGGAGCGCAGGGCTGGAAGAACCTCAGGGAGATGCAGGGAAACACAGCACGGAGAGCTGCACTTCAGATGCACTCCTGTGACCCATCTGAGGTTTTGGATGAAAAAGAAATAAATGGGAGCACGGAGCTGAGCAGGATCAGCCCCTCCGTGGGATCTGAGGTGTTTTCAAGGGGCATCCACCACAAATTGGAAAACAAAAAGCAACGAAAAGACAACAGCCACAAACCTCACAGCATGCAGAGTGAGAAACGTGGCTTTCATTTGGGTGACTAATCGCTTCCAGCTGAAGCAGCCATTAAAACCAGTTGAAGAATTACAATGTAAATAGATTAATGCAGACAAAGCAACATGTGTGCCGTCCCGTGTCTTCTCGTTACCTACAGAATGCTTCAGCAGTGACACGCTGTTAGTCTAAGCCACTTGTTGGGCCCTGTGCTAATCAGCTCAAATTAAATAAACACGGCCGATAGAAAATGAATGTTGTGTTTGAAAACAGATGCACCTACAGGGTGTTCTCCAGGAGATAATTGCAGACAGTTCCGTGACAAAGAAATGATTCCTGCAGAGGGCTGGGGGGAATTCCGACAGAGCGGATCAATCTCCGGGCTGAAGAAAGCAGATCTGAAACTCCTTCTGAAGTTTTGGATGCTTTTCAGTTCTTGGCATTGCACAAAGGCAATCCCAGAGATTAAGACTGACCTTCCAAACGGGAAGATGTTCTTCAGGCAGTATTTTAGAGTGGCTTTGGGTTGGAAGGGACATCAAGGGCCATCTCATGCTCGTTCCTTGTGTAATTTACCATTAACACGACAACACTGACTGGAAAGACTGCAGTTCTTTTCTGCCCTTTTCCCTTCCCTACACACCGTGCTGGCAGCAGCCCGGTGGTGATAGAGACATCCCGAGTGCTGTCAGGACTGAATGAATGAAAGGCATCATTTGCAGAGCACGGCATCTTAATTAATTGAACACAAAGTCCTCGTTGGTCACAGGTGAACTTCATCATCACGTCAAAGAGGAGCAGCTCGCCCCAGGAGTGGTAACAGGATACGGCCCCAGCTGCTATTTATTTCTACAGGCAACCCAGTGCTGTGGTCTGATGGCATGGTGTGGCCAAACCAGTGGCAGATGTGCACTCAGCCCTGCTCGCAGCCGCCCTTTTGCCTCTGTTACTGCAGCAGCATCGTGCTCTGCTGCCTTCGTGGGGTGGGCACGGGTTGCCTTAACCCAGCAGCAAGGTGGGGTGGTCATGGACAGCTTCTTGTGCAAGGGCACAGCGTCAGCCCTGTTTGTGCACACCTGTGATCTGCCCAGCCTGCTGGGTTTGGGATGAGAGGTAACAGCCCCACGTTGTGTTGGGGTGGGGGCAGGTTGGATGTTAGGGCAGGTTTTTTTCTCCAAAAGAGCAGTGATGCACAGGATGCCAGCGGGTGGTGGGGTCTCTGCCCCTGGAGGTGTTCAGAACTGTGGGGATGTGGCACTGAGGGGTGTGGGGATGGGCATGGTGGGGTGGGCTGGGGTAGGACTGGTGATCTTAGAGGCATCTTCCAATATTGGTGAGCCTATGAAAGCTTAGAGCTGCTTCAATGTGTTTCCAAAGCATGGTGCCAACAAAGTTCTTACAATTCTGCTTAGGTTGCTTACAACAGCATAAAACATTTGCTGTCGTGGGACTGTTATATGTATGTGAAGAAGATGAGAATGCTGCCTGGTATCGCTTTTTTTCTGGTGTATTTTGGATACCACCCCCAGGGAGAAATCCCCTGAGATGCCACCAGGACTGTGCTGATGAGCAGCCACGTGTGCAGCCAACGGAGCCGGGGGAACAGGGCTCAGTGTGAGGAGGTGTGTGGTTGGCTCCTCTGCTGGTCCTAACCCTGGTACTTCTGCACCCAGCCCTCCTTCTGCTGTGGATTCTTCAGCATGTTCACGTTGCTCAGTGCACTGCTGAGGTGTGAGTACAGGGGAGATCAGCCCCCAAGCCAGGAACAGCGCTCAGGGATCAGGAAATAACTCTGCATTGAAACACTTAGTGCTGATTTATACTCTGTGTCCCCAAGAAGGAAGTGAGACTGAATTTCACCCTTTCCTTGAGCAGCCCAGACAGCTGGGTTTTGTGGGCTTTGCTGCCATTGTGACCAGCAGTGTGGAGCAGGCAGTGCTGGGCTCTGATTGATGTATGGGACTGGGGGGGGGAGGAAGCATTTGTTGGGTGCTGTCAGATCCCAGGGAGCTGCTGACAGCTCATTCCTGGTCTGCACTGCCCAGGCTGACACCCCGGCCATCCCATTGCCAACACGGGGCAGGAGGCTTTTCCCACATTGGGTTCTGGGTTTTCCCTTTGCACAGATCTCAAAGAGAGGGAACAGAGCTCAAAAAAGGCTGGGGCTGCCCCTCGACATCCACCTGGTGCTGGCATTGCTCCTGTTCTCGTGAAAGTCCTTGAAGGCTGTGGCTGTAAACATGGAAATCAGGGAAACATTCACGTCTGGGTTGTGTGCGATGGGAGGTACAAATCCCATTGGAAAAGTCAGTGCTGAAAGCTAGAAATCAGTACAGGCCCAATTCAGGATTTCTGTTGGAGCTGCTTCTGCTTTAACCCTCTGAACAAACGGCCCCATTCGTGGCTGTACTGCAGTGAGCTCAGTGCAGAGCAGTGCCTCCGTAACCGCTGCTGCTCTTTCCCTGTGCTGAGAGGTCTGGGGGAGGGCAGGGAGTGCACGCTGCCTGCAGATCACCATCTGCTGGGCTCTGAGCTGTCCCGGGGGTGGGGATCTGCCTCCAAGGTGAACACAGGCACAGAATGAGAGCCCAAAAATGGCGTGCTTTGGCTCCCTGTGTTGGTGCCAATGGGCAGGAGGTGTGTTCTGCTGGGATGGTTGGATGCTGTGGGCTCTGGTTTGTGGTGAGAAATAGCAAAGGATGTGACCAACGCATTGAGATGTGGCTCCGAGCATCCTGGGCGGGATGGGGAGGGGTAGTGGGGAAAGCAAACAGAGCCACAATAAATGGCAAGGAATGGGCCAATATGAGCACATGGTGATGGGGAGGGTTGGGGTGGCAGCCCTGCCAGCCTTTACATGCAGGGTTTTGTTAAAAATATTAATGCAGTTAAAATCTCTGTTCCCAGAAGTCTGTATGTGAGCTGCAGGTAAACCAGAAGAGCGCATTCACAGCCAGGCTTTGCAGCAGAAGGACGTTGGGTTAGGTTTGTAAAGGCAAAAGGAAAAGCTGTTCAGCTGCAGCGTTATGTTTGAGATGTAGGTGGCTGCCAGGTGTGCGGGGATTTGAATGAATGCTCCGAGAGGATCTTTGTAGGACATGCTGAGTGCGGTCATAGGAGTTTGTTTCCTGTGCCTGGGGGCACGGTGTGCTCTGAGACTGGGAAAGGAGCTTCTTTTCCCCCTTCTTTCCCCTTTATTCCCCCTGTTTTTCCCCTTCTTTCTCAGTTTTCTTTTTCTTTTCCCTCCCCCCTTCTTTCTCCATTTTCTTTTTCTTTTTTTCCCCTTCCTCTCCCTTCCCCCCCTTTCTCCCTTTTCTTTCTTTTTTTCCCTTCCCCTTCCTGCATT
>JACDJE010000046.1:1505260-1681852 GCA_016647715.1 Pavo muticus
CTCTCTTTACAATCTATTAAACCTCTCGATTTCTCCCAGGTCTCCTCTTTACGACTCGTTATTCTTACTGCGTGTTTCTAAACAATACCCTCCGATGGTTTGGGAACGGTCAGCACTGCAGGCTGAGGGACACAACAACCCCACTCCAAAATAACCTCTTGCATATATATATTATATATACACACACATATATATATTTTTTCCTTTTTTTTTTTCTGTTTCTCTAATCTTCCTGCGGCTTCTGCCACGTCCGTCACTGCTTCCCCCGCAGCGCTCACACCGAATCAATGGAACTTTTGGCAAAAAATCATATAGAATCACAGAATCCCATACACCCACACTCTCACAGCCCCAGCCCCACACCCGCGACCCCACCCAGCCTTACAGCCTCGTCCTCCTGCCCACAGCTCCAACCCGGCCCCGCAGCCCCAGACTCACCCTGGCTGTCCGCGCCGAAGGCCTTCAAGTCCAGAGCGAGCGGTGGCCGCCATGGGAAGGGCTCCAGGAGCCCATCCAGCACTCCCCTGCAGGCGATATGGGGCTGAGAGCCAGGGCCGGGCCTCAGGCTGTGACGGGGGGTGATTGAGCCGTTACCTGTTCCTGCCAGGGTCCCGAAAGCCTTTGGCGAAGGGGTTCCTATCGATCTTCAGCTTGGTGATCTGTGGGTGGAAGCAACATCTCAATGGGGCCGTTGGGGAGCAGGAGGACGGGCGGCCACAGCCCCGTGGGTACCTGCTGGTTCTGGTAGGCTGTCACCGTGGTGAACTCGGTCTCCTGGAAGGAGAAGGTGCGCACCCCCTCCGCCGGCAGCGACTGAATCTGTGCCAGGTCGAAGCGGGAGTCCTGGGCGATAACGTGGACGCGGGGCTTGTACTTGTGCATGGACTGCAGGATGATCTGTGTGGGCAGAGAGGGCCGGGTTGAGCCGTTGCCTGCAGTCCCGCCATAGCCCCACGGCACGGCTGCCCCAACCTACATGCCCCTTGTCGTCCATCTCGTTGTTGGTGAGCTTCACCCGGTCGAAGCTGATGATTTGCCTCATCCATGTTTCCCCCGAGCAGGGGGAGTCGGGGTGGATGTAGAGCCGTGGTGTGATGCAGGAGTGGTCCGTGTTCCCCGCCACCATCCACTGCGAGCTGTGGTAGACGTACCTGAACCAAGCGGGACACCATCAACACACTGTACTCCTGATGTGCCAGTCCACCTCTCCATCCATCCCTGTGTCCATCCATCTATCCATATGTCTTTCCAATCTTTCCATCCATCTATCTGCATGTCTGTCCCTTGGCCCATTCCTACATCCATCCATCAGTCCATTACCTACATCCATCCATACATTGGTGTGTCCATCCATCCACCACCCACCCACCCATCCATCCACTCATACCTCCATCCCTCTCCATCCATGAGTGTGTCATCCATCCATCCACCCATCCATCCCTACATCCATTCATCCCTCCATCTCTCCATCCGTCCACTCATACCTCCATCCACCCATCCATCCATCCATCCNCCCACTCTCCCCATTGCAGCACTGAAGCCGAATAGAGGAATTTTCCACTACTTCCAAAAGCGAAGTAAATTCCCCTGGCAAAAAAAGCCCCACCCCAGCATTCACAGCGGCTCAGAGTTTCTTTCCTTTCTCTTTTTTTCCTTTTTTTTTTTCGGTCTTGAAGCCGTGTCCAGAAATAAACAACTGTTTCAATCCGCCGCGCTGATCAAAAGCGCCGTTCTAATCAGTCCCAGGCAGGACATCACGCTGCTCTGCTATCGCTGGAGCACATCATCGAAAATACAAAACAAAAACATCAACGTAATGCGCTCCAGATCAGGAATGTCCCGAAGAAAAGTGCCTTCCTTGCAGGTGTGCCCTGATTTAGGAAGAAAGACGGCGGAATTGGGGCTGCTTTGGGGCGAGTGTGGCTGTCAGAGCAGAAGGGAGGAGGTGAGAGCTGGCTGAGCCCGGTGTCAGCACATGGAGCCCTCCGAGTGCTCTCCCCTTCCATGTGTGCGTGGTGATTACTTTTTAAACTGACAAATTATCTTAAAAGGGCCCGTTGTGCTGTAAGCTCTCCTCTGAAGTGCCGTTAGGGAACGGATGCTGAGCTCTGAGCCCATCCAAGGGCTGCTCCCTGCGGTCCCCCACCACTGTTCTCACCCTCATCCCATAGCAGCCCTCTGTGACAACCTTCCTGCATCTCAGCAGTGGGAGACCCCAAAACCAAACTGATGCCGGAGCACTGTGAAGGTTTGGATTTGCTTTGAGGGGAAGTTTGGGATCGCTCTGCTATGTTGTGATCCTGGAAGGCCTTTGGGAACTGCAGAGAGCTGTTTCTCCCAGCAGTTTGGTGCTGCTGTGAGCGCTGCTGAGCACCAATGCTGCTGTAGGGATGGAGACATCATAGCATCACAGAATGGCCTGGGTTGAAAAGGACCACAATGCTCATCCAGTTCCAACCCCCTGCTATGTGCAGGGTTGCCAACCACCAGCCCAGGCTGCCCAGAGCCACATCCAGCCTGGCCTTGAATGCCTCCAGGGATGGGGCATCCACAGCCTCCTTGGGCAACCTGTTCCAGTGCNGTGGGGAGAAACCCCCCGCGCTTTGGCTTCCCCGCTGAGCCCCGATGCTGGCTCCGGGCTCCGGCTGTCCCGACGGGGCCGCTCCCGGCAGATCTCGGTGTCCCCGCGCCGCGTGCCGCCGCTGAGTGCCGGTTTTGCCTCCGTCGGCTTTTTCTCCGCACTGACCCCGGGTGCTGCCGGAGCTCCGCGCTCACGCGTCCTGCAGCGGCTCGGAAACGGAGCCTCGGCGCGGCAGGGAAGCCTGAGGTCCCGCTCCGCCGCCCCACTCCTGCATTCCCATACCCGTACCTCGAGTCCACTCCAGAATCCCGGTCTCAGTCCAGCATCTCGATCCCACTCCTTTATTCTGATCCTACTCCTTCATCCCAATCCCACTCCTGTACCCAGGTCCTGCTTCAGTATCCCGGTCCCACACCAGAATCCTGTTCCCACTCCAGCATCACAATCTCACTTGTGCCTCCCAGTCCCCCTCCAGCATCCCAATTCCACTCAAGCACCCAGGATGCTCCAGCATCCTGATCCCACTCGTACATCCCAGCCCCATTTCTGTGTCCTGCTCCCACTGCAGTATCCCCGCGGTGCTGTTGTGCTGCAGTGGCACCCACATCCCAAAGCAGGCAGGGGCTGCAACCCCGGGCCAGGAAAAAATAAAAGGAGTTAAATTTGTGGTCAGTGTTGGTAAAGCATCAGCTGAGGCAGGTGAGCCTTCAGGAGGGAGTGTGGAGGTGGGTGAAGTGCAGTGGGGATGGGGCAGTGGGAGCACTGAACGTCGGCCCTCTGCTCGTGTGTCCAGTTTGTGTCAGTGCCACAAACTGCAGCTGGCCTCACAGCCCACATGAGGATGCACATTACTGACATTGCACGTTACTGACGTTGCACATTACTGAGGATGCTTGTCACTGAGGTTACTCATTACTGAGGATGCTCGTTATTGAGGATGCTCATTACTTGGCTCAGAGTGGGCTCAGCACATTGATCCCTGTTTGTACCTGTCTATACCCGTCTGTACTTCTCTACCCGGAGAAACGGACCACTCCTTCAGCATGCTGGTAATTAGGAGGGGGTCTGGAGGGGTCTGGGGGGGTCCCTCCCTTCCCAGCACTGATAGAAGCCAGCTGAGCTCACGGGCCACGAGCCTTTATCTCTGCTGACACAACAGATTATTAAGAAGTATTTCAAGTAATCTTCGATTTCCTCAGCATTGCAACACATTGCAAGAACTTGGAGCGGGATCAAGCGGCCCCTTTTTAATTTCCTACAAGGAGAAATAAAACAAAAATAAAGCCCAACTGAGACGACATAATCAGGAACATTTTGAGGGTTTAGGTCAGAAGAAGGCGGCAGGGCTGCGTTTCCAGGGGCTGCTTTCATCCATCAGAGACCGACTCAGCCCCTCCCTGGGCTTTGTCATCTTATTGTCCTTAACGAATTACGGGGTGAGATGTCATATATTTCCGTCACCAGAAAATGGAGCAGATAATCCCTTGGCGTAAAGTTCAGATGAACTAACTCCATTTGGAAGCAAGTGTCGTGCAATGTAACAGAAACGTTTGCTTCACTTGAGAACGATCCTGGATAGCACCCAGTAATGCGCTGAGGCACACACAGGTAGATGCCAAAGCCCGGCATTGCTGGCCACGCTGGGGCTGCCGTGAGGCGTTTCACTGCGCTGCAGCAGCGCTCGGTTTTGCCCAGATTCACTTTGAGTTTAACAAAGAGAAACAAAACCAAAGGACGCAAAGTTGGGAACGCAGAGATCCTCTGTGCTCCGCTACGCTCCAGAGCCGTCATCCTCTGTGCCTCCACCTGAATGTTGGGAGTTCATGTAAAAGATGGTCATGAACCTGGGGCTGAGACACTGCCAGGTCTAACAGAGGAGGGTGGGGGACCGTTCAGACTCTGTTTTAGAACCACGAGCAAAAAACCTTTCTTTGTACGTAGTGTGAAACAAAGCCCTGTTTGCTGACCCTGGAAAATCTCCACGCGTGATGCGGCTGGGAAAGTTGTTTGCATCTCGTAACAGAACTACAGGATGGAAACCTTGAGACTGAATCCGTGCCCACGGGTATCAGACACAGACACAGGGCAGGGCTGGGAGCGCTCTGCTCAGCTCATTCCGTTGTGCTGCGGGAGAAAGGCGAGCGAGAAGCTGACGGTGCACGGAGCAAATCGCGCTGTTTTCTTGCAGGAAGAGCCGCGTCGCTGCGCACCGCCGCTCTCGGCCACAGGGAGGAGTGGGAGTTTGCTCTGGGGCTGCTCTACAGCTGTGCTAAGAGCGGCTCGGAGTGGTTCTGCGCTGGGTACTGCGGGTGCACGCACCGGCCTTCCATTTCTCTAAGTGTGGCTGCTTCATCTGACTCATTGAGCCGCTGCTCATCAGCAGGTTAATGACTATTTATAATGACTATTTCCAGCAAACAACGATTTGAAAAGGCACTCCTAAAGACTAAGCAAAAATCGGCAGAAACACCCGCAGCAGCTTAGCACGGCGCTGGTGAGCTTGCTTGCTTCCCCTTGCGTTCTCGGATGTCAGGTCCCACAGCGTGGCTTCTATTTCACTCTCCATCCCAGTTTGCCCATCGTGAACTCTGAAGGACCTGTGGGTGCAGGAAGGGGCAGCGCTGAGCCCAGGTTGGCCCAGTGGGAGGGCATAGGAGGGCACACAGCTGGTGCCTGTGGCTGAGGGGCGGGGAGCCATCCCCTTCCATTTGGAGAATGGGAACACGGCGCTTTGGAATTGGATTTGCCTTCATCCCCTCCTGCCACATGCACGGCATTAGCAAAGGGTATATTAAAATAAATCTCTGTTATGTTATTTTATCCATCAGCACAAAGGAAGGTTGTACAGGGAGGAGGATTAAGCCCTGAGGAAATGATTCAGCGAAGCAAAAACAATCCGAACAGCATCTGGGGGAAAGTTAAGCTGAATTTGGTGCCGGGGATCATTTTGTTGTCCCAGCAGGTCCGTGTCCACCTGCTGCCACCTGAGCCCACTGCCATGGGCAGGGCAGAGCAATTGGGATGCTGCAGAGGGCCCATATCCCACTGCAGCCCCAACGTATTTGAGGGAAAAGCAAGAATTATTGGCTCTGTGCTGCAAAGGATGTTTTTTGGGTCCCTTTTCCCAGCCCACCTCCTGCCTTCTGGTCGGTGTCAGTGATTGCAGCTGAGGACTGTGCGGAGCGCATGCACTGCTTGGTTATTAGCCCCATTAACAAACAACAGGGCAAGGCATTTTCCAAGCTCTGCCAGATGTTCAGGCACATTGATGGGGCCTGGTGGGAATGAGGTCCTGTCCTGCTGGGCTTTCCTTTCCCAGCACAAAATCCATCCAACAAACAGCCCCTTCCACCACTGAGCGAAGAGGAGAAGCCCTGCTGCAGTGAACCTTCCTTGTTACACTTGAAGAAAACACTCCAAGGATGTGGAATCACAGAGGATTTGGGGACAGCAAACTGAACTGCACGGCCAGAGCAGAAATCCTTCAGAATGGCACCAGTGCATGTCCTGTCCCACCGTGCCTCAGGGGTTGGGCAGGGACGGGCTCAGGGACTCCCTTTGTGCGGGGCTTTCTTTGTGGGGGAGGTGAGCACTGTCAGTTTAATGCCAGGGGAACCCACCGGGGAAGGGAAATTAAAAGAAGTGCTGGGGAAGGGTTATCCTATAGCCCTGAGTAGGAGGGGATGGAGGGGCTGTGCTCCCCATGGTGCCCTATGGTGCAGAAGGGGATGAGAGTATCCAGCGGTCTGACCTGGCTGTTCTTTGAGGACAGATTGGAGACTTATGGCCCTGCATGTCTGCAAGGTAAGTGTGAGTGCTGGGCTCCAGCTGAGCCCGGCAGGGAGGGACGCGCTCTTCCCATAGCTGCTGTCTCAGAGCACTTTGCTGATGTTCTCCATTTGGACATTGCAGCAATTGTCGACGTGATAGCAAATATCAGAGGAGCAGCTCAGAGAGGGGCGTGCATTTGGGAGAAGGACAACAAGTCAGAAAGCGCACGAGGAAGCTTTCACTCTTCAGGCACCGAAGTGCTGGTGAACCGTGAGCTTGCACTTCGGTTAGGAAGTGATTATTGGAATTAAACAGAAAAGATACGATCTTAATATTCCATGGGAGCTGCCAATACAAATATCTATCAGCAGATATGTAAGAGAAGAGCTTCAAAATAAAAGGAAAATGAATTACAAGACATTTCCGAAGGAGAGTGATGTCAGCCCCGAACCAAGCTATATATATTCTTTGTATTTGAAATTGAAACCACGTGAACTCTCCATGCAGAGCTGGGTGAAACTCTGCTTTTTCATGTTTCCCCTTAGGGATGAGGGATATTATTCTCTGGTTTTAATTTGGAAGTAATAAATAAGCGTGATGGATTTGCCACCCAATGGTGGCTGTGGAGCTGCGCGCAGCTCGGTGCAGGGAGTGCTGCAGGAGTGGTGCCAGTGCTGCATTCCTACTGCTGGCGCTGCCATCAGAAAGGAAAGCAGTGCAAGGTGAGCTGGGCAAGGGGCTTCATGGGGGCTGCAGGCCAGAGAGCAGGGAAATCTGTCTTATCTCTGCATCCAAAACGTCCTTCTGGCTGCACGGGGTCGTAGAATGCATAGGGTAAATTATGGCAAAGTGTCCAATGGTCTTTTTCAATAAGGAAAGAAGGAAAACAGGCAGGGATTTCAGAGACAAAGCAGTTCAACTTGCGGGTTCCTTTTTGTTTGCAAATGGGGACAGTTCTGCTGAGATCCAAAAACCACTCCAAACCTTCGCAATTAGCAAATAACCATCTGGCCTGGTGGCTCAGCGCCTTCCGCGGCCATAAATCCAAAGCCCTGCAATGTTAGCAGGGGATTTGCTCCGAACAAACCTGCTCGGCCTTTGGGTAATGGGAAAACAAGGAGGGATGGGGCGGGATGGCTGTTGGGAGCTGCAGGGTCCAGCTGAGCATTGCAGGGTGCAGTGATCTGCACAGAGCTTTGGGCCCTCGGTGGGAACCCCCAGTATGGAATGGGGAGGCTGGAGGGGAATGCTGGTTCCAGTGCTCTGTGCAATGCTTTGGTTTGAGCTCCTTCGCCTGCACTGTTGGATTTTTTTTAGCTAAGATGCAGTTTATAAAGTAGGAACAAAGAGGTAATACCCCCGGGAAGGTTGTCTGCATGCAGAAGAGCCCTGAAATACTCCTGAGACTGTGATTATGGGCACGATGGCCCCAGGAACTCAAACAGCCCTGGGTGCACAGCATCAGCCTGCACCCACTCCCTGCCCTGCCAGTGCTGGCCAGCACTCTGAGCTTGGCCATAGCTCATGCACAACGAATGTCCCCTTCCTCACCCTCACCCTGCATCCCACATCCCACAGACTTCAGGCTCTTCCAGATACAACAGGGCTGATGAAAATCACCCCAGAGCTCAACCCTGATGCAAAGCAATATGTGCAGCCCTGGTTTCTGCTCCATACTAATTCGGGATCTTTGAGACCTCCCCAAGAAACTGCTCATACAGTGAATGGCTGGGGATGAGGAAAGCTTTCTGTGCTGCAGGAGGGCAGGGAACCACGCCGGGCTGTGCTCAGTGTGCTATGTGCCCAGGATGTGCTATGTGCTATGATCCATGCCCCAGCATCACGCGCTGCTCGGTGTGCTTGGTGCCCAGGAAGCTGCAGTTTGGAGGTCAGGGTGCTGAGAGGTGCGATATCTTCTGAGTGCTGGGGAGCAGCATCCAGCTGCGGGGGCAGGAGTGTGAAAAAGGGAGAACCAAAGGCAGTGCAGTGATTTGTTTTTCTGCCATTGGTATCGATGAAATGCAAGATTAGTAGGAAATGCACAGGAAAAAACTTATGGAATCGTGTCTGTTAATCTCCGTCACTGACACACACAGCTGATGGCAGAGAGGCGGGCAGGGCTCTGTGCACAGCTGTGGGATTGCTGCCTGCCACACTGAGTGTGCAAGCAGAGCAGAGCTCAAAAATGACTGCACTCCATTTGCTTGCACAGAAATCAAGGACACATCAAGCACAGTTTGCAGGACAAAAAGCAAAGCCCGCAGTGATCCAGTGCCCGGTCCAACAGGTAACACTGAATGCACTGCAATGCTGTGAGCTCCCACGGGGATCTGTGCACACAGGAGGTGCTGTGGCTGCAGGGAGTGCCCACACTGCTCCTCTGCCAGGAAGGGCTCATTCTGAGGGAGGGAAATGCAACCAAAGACATGCAACAGCTCAGAGAAACGAGCAGCAGAGCTGAATACAGCAGTAGTCCCAATATTCAGTATTTGTTCCATTATTTGTCTTCAGTTTGCTCTGCTCCTGCGCCCACACGGTGCTGTGCGAGGCCTCATCCCCCCCATTTGTCCCCTACAGAGCAGAGGTGTAAAGGAGATGGCAGCTGTAGGCTACAGGTGAGCACAGTGATTGCCTTCTTAATTACTGATGGGATTTACCTGGGCCACAGCAGTTAAAAGAGAGAGGTGCTGCCCAGTATTCAGTTTCAGGGTGATAGGGGTGAGGGGGAGTTTCTGCAAGCACTTCAGGTAAGAGATTATAAAAAAAGTATTAAAATAAGTTAATGGGGAGAATAAACAAGACTTTTAGCTCTTGCATTTAACCAGAAAATAGTTATGCATATTGCTGGTACAGAGCTGGGGCTGCTCAGCCTCAGTGCCTGATGGCAGCCCCATCTGAGGAGGCGTTTGTGGTGCTGGAGGAGATCTGTGCCCTGCTTTCTCTCTCTTGCAGCCTTAAAGTCTGCCTGGCTCCTGGCCTCGCTCAGCAGTGAGCTCTGGGCAGGGTTTGAGCATGGAGCTGTGGGTGCCTGGATGAGCTGTGAGGCACAACCCGAGAAAAGCCATAGCAAAGAGCACTGTGAGCAGAGGTGAGTTTGAGTGCGTTGTGTAATGGGGTGTATTGCACTGCCTATCTATAGCAGTGTTACAGCTGGGGTGGGTGGAAGCTGCTTCCTTCCTGCTGGGTAGAATCTTCCCTCTCTGAAACCCCACTGGTTGCTCCAGGAGCAAACCCAAATCTCCCCTTGGGCCCCCTGGGGGAGCTTTGCCTCAGATTGCTGTGCAGGTGGGACTCCAGGCTACAGGAACAAAGGTACCCACCTGCATGCAGTGCAATGAGCCAGCAGTGCTCTGCTGGGTAGGAAGTATCCCTCAGTCTGAAGCAATGAACAGGAGGAAGCAATCTTTGCCATTCACCCCATCCCCAAAACCTGCCAAGAATGAGAAGAAACTGTAAAATCCCACTTAGAGCCTTCTATTTTTTCTGTAATGTATCGGCTTACGTTTCTAATGTTGGTATCATCCAGCACTTTAAATCAAATTATAACTGTATCAGACTGCTTAACAATGTTTCTTTTTAATTAAGTTTACCAGTCCCACATGCATTTAGAAAAAAATTAAAGAAATTAAACAAACTTAATTAAATTACACTTCGGGGTTAGGTAAGACTGCAAAAAGCCCAGCAAGAGCACAGGGCCTGGAAAATGCCTTTAGATGTACTCAGGCTTTCCTTCAAAGCTGTGTCCTTTTAGGATGGTTTCTGAAGGTGCATCCCATCACCTGCATGAGCTACCTGGTTGTTTCTTCCCCTTCCATGTGCTTTAAATACTGCCTTTGCTGGCAGATAAAGCAGGGAGCCCCTCAGAAAGCTGGGAATTGGTGAATTAGAGTGCTTTGGGCAGGCTGTCTCAATAAGCAGCGCAGTGGCAGGAAGGCTGTGTGCCTTTGGTGACCTGTGCTGGTCATCCCAGCACCCAGGGCTTGTGACAGCCTTCCCCAGGGTCAGAATCCAGCAGTTCCCAAAGTTTGGCTGTAGGAAACCCACCAAAACTGAGATTTCTCTGATGTCTTTTCACCTGGTGGAACAAAGCAGCCAACCTGCCCAGGGACACAAAGCACCACGGTGCTGCCCATGCCAGCTCCCAGCCACCAAAACCCTCCTGTCCCCAACAGGAACCTGGTGCCCCTGAGGATGGGCAGCTGTCACCGTGCTGTGATTTTCCCCCCCTGGCCCCCAGGGCTCCGCATCTGGGGCTGTGAGGATGAAGTCAGCCCCGGAGCTGCTGCGGGCTGGAAGTGATTTCACTGAGCTGCAATGCAGATGGATTAATTCCAGTGCTGCAAAGTCAACATGGTTGAACACTGGCTACATCACAGTCTTCATTACTGTGGTCTGGATCAGGTTTTGATGAAGTAATTTCCCTTGAGTTTAGCACTTAGAAAACATATAGGGCATCCTGCTTGGACTTGCCTGGAGAGCACCCCCCCCCAAATGGGCCTTTATCAGTTGCACGTGGACCGCTGCAATCTGGAGGGCTTCAAATGAGCCCCATCTGCTCCGTGGCACACAGTGCCCAAACAGTGCTGAGAATGAGATGGGTGTTACTAATAACAAATAGTGCAGCACTGCATCTCCCTGAGGGAATGAGCCATCTCTGCCTTTGCCAATGGCTCTGTACCAAGGCCAGCCCCAGAAACACAGAGGTGACCTGGGGGGGAAAGGGGTCTCATCCAGCTGAGCTCAGCAGTGGGGCACCAGGATGCCAATGCTAATCATGCTGCTCCGCTTCCAGTTTCTGACACTTGAGGAGAGCCCTTCAAGCAGAGGAGATGTTTATTCTGTGACTTTCTTTTTTCTTGGCTATGAACTCTAATCAAATACTTGTCGTATGCAATTTGATTCCCTGGGAAATGATCCTGGAGAGGTGAGCTGGCTCTGCCCCAAGGGTGCCTTGCAGGGGCACCTCCTGCCTGGCAGCCCCACCTCCTTCCTTCGGTACCAGGATCTCAGAAGAAGGTGCTTTAAGGGGCAGCAATGGGGTGCCCTGCTCTCAGCTCGTTCATCCCAGAGCCCTCTTCCCATCTCGGCGTGGTGCTGCAGGTCATTCTTCAGAAGGATGGGAGGCACTTCCAGCGCTGTGATAGGAACTGCGGGAAGGCAACAAGGAACGCACCTCTGGAAACACTGAAGTAGCAGAAAAACGCTGGCAAGGAGATGGAAAAAACACCCAGCTGTCATCACCTGCGAACTGAAATGTACGGGGATAAGGGATGCAAAGCCAGTACAGCGCTCTGAAGGACCCCGCGCCGTTTGTCCGTGCCGGTTATTTACCCGCACCGGTAACACCTCGGAGGACGCACCGCCCGAAGCACCCCGGCCTCTGCCTGCCACCTGGAGGCAGGAGCCCGCAAACAGCGCTTCCTGCAGCCCCCCTCGTTGTGCACGCAGCGAACGGGCACGTTCTGGATGCAGCCCTCCCGGTATCCCGTCCCAGCCGCTCTCCTGCCCGGGCTCTGTGCTTCCCTCCCAGCCCAGCTGGGCAGCAGCGCGCAGCACTCGCGTTGCTCCCCATCATCGCACCCGAAGGTTTTTCCTCCCCGTTTTCTTCCCCGTTTCCCCTCTCCCTGGGGCGGCAATGCGGCATTTCCTCTGAAACTCGAGCAGAGGGAAGGAAATTAATTTTCTTTGTGTTTTTCTTTTCCCCTTGGTGAAGTAATTATCTCCTGCTCCTGAGGAGCGCCGTGGTAAGCAGCTCTGCGAGCTCTGAGTTGAAACAATGTGATTCTCAGCGCCATCTGCACTGTCTGCATGGAGCTGGGATGCGATCGCTGTCGCTGGCAGCTGCTGAATCCCCGTGAGGGTTTTGTCCCGGGTTCTAATTGGAAAATAGGGATAATGATCAGTGCTCCTGAAGGAGAGGTGGAAAGTATTTGCCCCTGAGAGCTGCTGGCTGCGTAGGTCTGCTTTGCTCCTGTTGTAACTCAATTCATGATTAGTAAAAACAATCCATTTTTTGGTAAACAAAAATAATAGGGTGCTGCTTGTGAGATCAGGTTTTGTAAACCCAGTGTTAGAAAATCACAGGGGAAAACACATCTCAAGTCTGGTTCCAAGAGAGACTCACAGGGAAAAATACATTCCCAATCCAATTCCCAAAGTGTTTCAGTGTCTCTGCAAGCTGCAGGAGGGGATGGGATCCGAGCACCCATTTTTGGGCTATACTTGCCCGGAATCAGCCCTCCGTCCCGAGGTGGGGATGGTCACTGAGAGCCTTGCTTCTCTGACCCAAAGCTTTGATTGACTTTTCCAAATCTGCCCAAATTTTGGTAGGGCAGTGCTAGGAAAGCCGGTGTGAGGAGCTGCTCCCTTCCTTGCTCTCCTTGGCAATCCCTGTCCCCACCAAGCAAGTCTGAAGACTTAACATTTTTTTTTCTCCATATTTAAATAATAATAATAATGATAAATCACAATTTACCTAATTTTCCTGCTGAAGCCTCCTGATATGGAGGAGTTGTTCAGCTCCTTTGCTTCATGCTCTGCTAAAAAGGTTTTTCCTTTCATGGCCTTTCAGAGTGCCAAGAGTTTTAACTTCTTTCAGCCCTGCAAAGAGTAACTCCAGGCAGAGGGAAGTTTTCCTCTTGCAGCCCCACTGCAGCCTTGCTGCTTTCTTTGCCTGACACAGGAGTGCATTGGACTGCTGAGGACGGAGCAGCCACCTCTGCTGGGATCCACAGAACCTCTCTGAGCAAAACAACCCCCACTTTTGGAAGGATGGCCCCAAAGCCTCTGAGGCGGTGGCACAGATCCGTCTGTATGGGGAACCTAGGACTGCAGCATGGGCTGTGAGCAGGGCAGCACCAGGACTGCACTCCTCTGCGAGCAGCAATGATGATTTCAGGTCTCTGCTACGTGAGTTACGTTCCTCTTTCCCGATATGCACTTTTGGCACCAGGAAAACAAGAAAGCCGCCTTGGAAAATATGAACAAAATGGAAACTGAGATCGTAAAGCATTTTGCTCTGGCCTGCTTTCCCTTTTGCAATCGGCACCAGCGGGGCTGTAAGCCAATTGAGGGCCGTTTAACCTCGGGGCCTTCTCACGGAAGGAAGAGCTCTGGCAGTGCACAGAGCCCACGCCTGCGGGCTGGGATGCGGTGCAGATGTTCCCAGATGTGCCGCGGGCACCGCGCTCGGGCCGTCGGGTCACGTTCTGCCTCCATTATTAAGGGAATGCGATGCTGGTTCCTAATACCACCGGCGTGTATTTTGGACAGGTTTGGGTAATTGGAGAAGTAATGGAAATTTAGCACAGTGTGGCCCTGGGGAAGAGCAAACTCCAAAACCAAGAAGGGAAGCGCAGTGCGGAGAGCCGGCTCTGCTCGGCACGGCAGCAATTCTGCTCATTGGGATTTTGCCTCTTCCTTTAGAAGTTCCTTGGCTGCAGCAGTCCTCATGGTGACACCTCTTGCTTTGCAGTGTTTTCTCCCCCAGCTCTCCATAGCTGGAGGCCAACTGCTCGTTTCCCTTCGGCACCCAACCCACTGAGCGCTCGCAGCCCCTTTGCATCCTGAGAACTCACCAACAAATTGCTTCCACACTCTGGCCCGACATCAAAACTCGTGCAGTACAAGGGTTAACCAACTTAAAAGTTTAAAGAGTCATGAAATGGACGGTTTCCGCTTTCCATCTGGCTTTTATCAATCCTAAGTCGGTTTCAGAAGTACAGCTACACAATCAAAACACACAATCTCCCTAGTCAGATAATTCAATTTCATAAATGAATTACTTATGTGCCTGTAAGTAAATACATTCCTATGCAGGGAGATATTGACTGCTGTCAATGGAATAATGAGGTCCAGGGGAAGTGGCTGCGGCCCCTCAGGGGTGTCCTGTAGAGATGTGGGACTGATGGAACTCCCAGTATGGGGGATTTGAGGGGAGAGGAGGGGCTGCCCATGGGAGGGTCACCTCGAGCCACCATTGGGGGCCACAGCGTGGGCCATGAGTGATGTGATGGATGGGAAAGGGGACGGACTCGGCTGTGGGTTTGTGCCTCGTGGGATCTTCTATGGTGGGTCAGTGATTGGACTTGATCTTCGAGGTCTTCTCCAACTTTAATGGTCCCATGATTCTAATATCTAGGGGAAAACGGAGGAGGTGATCAGAGAGGGCCTCAGGATCCTGCCCAGCGGGGCAGACGGTCTCAGCCTTCCCATGCAGACAGATTTCCTCCCCTCATAGCCCCTCCTTGCTCCCCAGGGTGCTAAAAACCACCATCAGGCCCACAGCTTCATGCAAGAAGACCTGATGCTGCAGGAGATGATTCGGCAGCTCTTGCATTTTAGTGTCTTTATTTAACGTGGACCTTGTCAGTGCAGGCAAGGGCACGAATATGCATCCATGGACCCACTTGTGTGTTACACAGCAAAGTGCTGCACAAGGAAAATGCAGAGTTGTGCTGCTGAGCTTCCCCTGGGGTAAGGAAACTGCAAAGTCTGGCAGTGTGCACATCTCGGCCCTGTGCTGTTCTGCTGCCTTCTATTTCCATCTCTTCATTTCACAGTGAGCTTCAAGTACCCAAAGCCCCTATCAGATGGCAGCGCTGGGCTTTACTGTCTCTTTGACATCTATTTAATAGCAACCAAGTCAAATTCCAAACAGAATAGCATTCAGCTGCTTGAGCATAGCTGGTATGGCCAGCTGCTAGGAGCACGCAGTGATTCCCACCCTGGACGCACGCCTCCTTGCCCTAAGCTTCCCCTTTTGCAGTGATTTCCTTTTTCTTTAGCAGGGATTTGGCGGGATGTGAGCAGTGCTGGCAGGGCTGCGTTGCTGAGCTGCGTCGGTGCCAGCTGGGGTTTCATCCCCATCACGCAGGAGCTGGAAGCTGCTATCAAGCAAAATGGAATAAAAACCAAATATCACAGGTTAGAAGGAAAACCAGGCTGCTCCTGCCCTGCATGTGCTTTCCTCCGAGCAAATCCGGCCCATTTCTGTATAATTGTGCCATAGATCTCCCTTGCTGAAGGGGATTCAGTGCAAGGGTTCGCTCTCTTCTGCTGGAGTCAATTGCTGAATAAATACAGTGTTGAAAGCCTGGAGAAATTCAGAGACAACTCTTCAAAAGGACGACTTTGGGGGGTACAAATTGTAACCACCAAATCTGCATTCGCATCCTGCATCTGCGGGTAATTGCAAGCATCTGTGGGGCTGAGTGAGTGGGGATGGGGGGGTGAGGGCAAAGCCCTGCTCTGGGAATGGGGCTGCATGGGGTGGGCTGCTGGGGCCCTGCAGCGTGGGAGAGCCTCGTTGCAGGGGGGGGTGGAAAGTTAAAATAAAGAAAAAATAATGAAAATAATATAAAAAATAACGTTTTGTGCTGGCAAAACACCTTTGATGCTCAAACCCTGTTTTTTTTTCTGCTGGAGAAGTTCTATGGGTGCTGACAGCTGATGGGCATTTGTGCAGCCCTTATGGCTTGGGAAGGTAACATGCACATTTTGGCTCTCTGCCTTGGAAGTTCTTGCCGACATCCCACTCAGTTCCACCTTTGGGGTTTTCTCCTTTCTGCCTTGTAGTGGCTGCACCCTGCACGCTGCTGCAGGACAAATACAGCACGGGTACAGTCAGACACTGCCTGAAGAGCAGCTCCTGAGCAATCAGCTCTGCGGGGTTCAGGAGGTCCTTATTTTCAGGGGGGAAGTGCTTTAATCAAGATTAATTTTTTCCAGTTTTCAGTAACCGGAGCTCTTCCTGAGTTTTCCTCAGCTCTCCTGTAGAATGAAATTATCAGATTTCCATGGCAATTAAAGCAGAAAGCTGAAGGCACGCGGATCGCTCCGAACAACGGCTATGGGGAACAAGTGGATCGAGGCTGCGAGAAAGGAAGGAGGATTTTCACGGCTGCTGCAGGGCCAGCCAAGCCCTGCAACAAACTGCAAGCTGCTGCAGCACTTCTTGCCTTTCCCTCGATGCAAAACACCCAGTGTGCAATGAGGGAGAGAGCAAAAGGGCTGAACTTTGGTGCTGGCCAGCCCTGAGTCAAGCAGATGCTTGGTGGTGGGTGCAGGGGTGCTGCATGCAGTGCTGCCCTATGGCTGATAGAGGGGTGATTCTGTTCTGTGCTCTGCACTACCTGGGTCCCATTGCTACTTGCAAAATCAGGATCAGTCCCTGCAAAGCCTGCCAGTGGCTCAGGAGCTGCAGGAAGCTCACCAAGTCCAGCTGTCCACCCATTCAACCGTGTGCACAATGCTGTATCCCTATGTGCCACACCTACACCATGCAGCACGTGAGTCACGGCTGCTCTTCCACTTGAGCAAAGAAAGAGCCAACCAAGCCAAGGTAACATCCACGGTGATGAGGTGCAGAGCTTAATTACCCACTGGATTTCACTGCCACGCCATTTCTGAGGCTGACTGCTACGATATATGTGAGGAACATCAGATGTTGAACACAAAATACAAAGGGAGGAGGAAAAAGAAGTCTCCCTACGGTTTGAATCCTGAGCCCAGGATTGCTCCCCATGATGAAAGCACAATTTTTCAACTAGAAAATGGCACTTTTGGCTGGGATGCTATTTTCTGGGCTCAGCCAGAGCCAGAAGGGGCAATGCCACCCAGCAGACCTTCGTCCCATTGCTCTCAGGTGTTGACCCACGTGTCCATCGTTCACATTTCCCCATCCTCACTGAAGTAAATCACGTCCCACAGAGGGCACTGGGCTCTCCCCCACGCTGCAGCCCCAGCCCCCGCTCTGCAGCCATATGCAGGATATCACCCCCTCCTCGGGGTTGGGTTACCCTGCAGTAATTCACTTACAGTTCACAAATGATAAATCCTTGCACAGTTGGTTGAGAAATCTGGGCTAAGAAGGAATGGAAGTGAATTATTAAATCCAAATGGCTCCACGGTCTGGACCTGTCCACTCTGCTTCTCAGCAAAATTAACAGCACTGTGATGAACTGCTGCATGGCAATGGCTGCTCCCAGGTACACCAGGGGTAGGGCTGTAGCTCTGGGTAGAGTGAACAGAGGTGTCACCTCTGAAATGCATGGATGGAGAGAAAGATGCGAGCTGTGTCCCAGTGTGGGTGTCCTCACAGCCCGTGTCGTACCCGAGTGAGCTGCTTCCAGCAGTGATTTAAATGCAAACAGCAGAAAGCCACTAAATCCTGACATTTGCCCCCTCTCATCAGGCACTGGCACTGGCTGATCACTTCCTGCTTTCCAGAAATAGCTGGGGCTCTGCTGTGCGTTTCAGCCTTGGCCTTGGGGAGAGCTGAGGACTACAGAGGGAAATCCCAGCAGCGGGGCTGGCCCTGATCTGCCGTGAAGTGAGCGTTCATCTGACCTGCTCACCCCCCTGTGCCCTGCCCTGGTTTTACTCATATATGTATTCATTTCATAGCATCATAGAATCCCAGAATCATAGAATGGTTGGGTTGGAAGGGATCCCAAAGCCCTCCCGGCCCCAAGCCCTGCTGTGGGCTGGTTGCCCCCCACCAGATCAGGTTGCCCCCAGCCTGGCCTTGGGCACATCCAGGGATGTATCCTAAATCAATGGGACATCAGATCAATGGGCCTTCCAGCCAGTGGGCCATCCAGTCAGTGGGACTTCCAACCAACGGGCCATCCGAACAACGGGATGTCCAATCAGTGGGACTTTTTCCTTCAAAAGGACCGCAGAACACATGGAAAGTCACGGGGCTTTTCCTAAAGATGAAGTTTGTAGAAATGAATATTACAGCATTGTTTTCAAGCTTATTAGCTGTGTCATGCTGTTATTGCCTCCAGTCATTTCTTGTAGAAAACAAATAAACAGCGAGTATTTGTCAATCTCAGTAATAAACCATAGTGGCAGCAAGCTTAATCTGGTGTTAATTAGGCTTGTGGAAAACTAAATCAAGCACCAGAAACCACAGATTATTTTAGGCTTCCTCTAGCATAAACACAAAGGCTTGAGGATCCATAACGTATTATTTTTGTTGACAGTTTTCCACTTTCCCCCCAATTTATTTCATGTATCCGATAGGCTGCTCCTTGATTGCTTTTAGTTCTGTCTGCTTTTGGCCTCAGCGTGGCAGTTTGTTAATCCTTCCTATTTTTGTGTATTTAAGCAGGATTACAAACTTCAAATGCACTGTAAAAGGAACCCGTATACAACCCTTCAAAATCACTTAAGCGGGCCAATGACAGAAGAACCAGCCCTGCAAGTAAATACAGAACATTTCGGAAATCATCCCCGGTGTTTATTTATGAGCCATTTTTAATTACTCAGCAGAAATGAATGAAAGAACTGGAAAATGGGAACCGACAGAGGGCTTTGCATTGAGTTACAGCTCGTGGAGAACAAGGGAGAGATCACGGCGCTTTCAAGTCGGGATGGTCGGAGGGTATAATTACACCCTGCTGCTTTATGGACAAAACCTCGCAGAATGAAACGGCGATCTGTACTTCAGACAGCACGAGGATCCCTCAGAAGGCTTCATGCAGCGCTGAGGAACAGCAGGAAGCTTCACATAGGGAGCAGCAGGCAGGGAATCGGCAGGGCAGAGCCCTGGGATCAGCAAGGTCACCTGTCTGAAGGGCAGCTGCATGGAGAGCAGCGTGAGTTCTGCTTGGTGTGTCTGTAGGGAGGAAACGTGGAGAAGGAGAAATGCTGCCATGCCACAAGGTTAGCTGAAAGTGTTTTCTCTGCAGCTCCCACGAGAAAGGCCCATGGCTGAGAAAGAACATCGTGTTTGTTTATTGGGACAAGCTGATCTTCAAGCTGATTTGTGTTAATTTGGAAAGTGAGATTTTCTTGTTCCCCCTTTCTTTTTCCAGGAAAAAGTGAGCTGCCTGGTTTTGATCACTTGGCGTGCTCAGAACCAGCGTCCTCAAAGTGAACATTTCCTATGGAGGTCATGAAGGACCAACTCGTGGGGAACAGCAATAGGAAAACACTGCTCTAAACCTAATGCTACATCACAGGGCATTTGTTTGCCACTTGGCACTGTGGCTGGGGCAGGGAAACACACAGAAAGGCATGGAGCAGAGGGATGCCTCGGGGTGCTGAACACATCTGGAGGAGGGCGATTATCCCAAGTGGCAGAGTTCTCCATGTCCTGCAAGGCAGCTGACGGCTCTGCGCTCCCTTTCCTGCTGAGTATGGGAGGAAGGAGGGGATGACTGCGCGTGGTGCAAGCCAGCCTTACTTTACATTAGAATCACAGAATCATAGCCAAAGAAAACAAAGGGATAGAAGAAAGATGACGCACGGCAGCGTGGTGCTGGCGGAAGGCCGATAAGGCAACAGCTGCTGCTCTTCCTCTGGGCTGCCCCGCAGAAAGCCGAAGGCAGCACTGCCCGGCTCCTCACCCCAGCGCTGGGGAAGGAACCGTGACGAGCGGAGAGCTCAGCGGGACGGTAGGCAGAGCACTCAGTGCTGGGCGGCAGGGGACAGCAGACCTTCCAGCTTCCTTCTGCCTTCCGATCACACACTGCCACTGGGACACGTTGTCAGTGTCACCTCGGGGCTCTCCGAGGAGTTAAAGCGAAATTCTCCTGCCCAAGAGTGAGCAACTCCTGTTTGCAGCCCCGCCAGTGTTTGTTCACCAGAAGTGAACTTGCTGCTCTGTGCCGCGAGATGGAGCCTTCAGATTGAGCTCTTTGCCGTAGGGTTGAATGTTATTTAAGGCAATTAAGCCGCATTTAGAGATCGCACGTGTTTCATTTTCTCAGATTGCTATCTGTGGGCTTTTATTTTTTATTTTTTATGAATCGTATTTTTCATCATCTCTCGTTTATCTGATACGAGGAAACTGCAAAGACTGCCAAAATAGGTGCTGCTCCAGCCCAGCTCTGCAGAGGAGGACAGTGAACAACGCAGCTCTTCTTCCTGGAGAAGCATTGCTCACAGGACCACAGAATGGCCCGGGTTGGAAGGGACCTCAAGGATCATGAAGCTCCAACCCCCCTGCTGCATGCAGGGCCACCAACCTCCCATTTAATACCACCCCAGGCTGCCCAGGGCCCCATCCAACCTGGCCTTGAACACCTCCAGGGATGGACGGGGCATCCACAGCCTCTCTGGGCAGCTGTTCCAGCACCTCACCACTATCAAAGTAAAGAACTTCTCCCTGATATCCAACCTAAATCTTCCCTCCTTCAATTTAAAACCATTTCCCCTTGTCCTGCTTGAAACATTGCTCGATGCCACACTGCAGGGTCAACGTGGCTGCAGAAAGAACACGTTGTGCAAAAGCTGGGGCACGAGTGGGGGCTGAAGGGGACACCCGGATGGCAGCATGCTGTCCTTCTCTCTTGTTCACCTTCTGGCTCAATTCTACTTCTGAAATCTGCTCCCATTCCATATCCTACTGTTCTTTCTGAAGGGCAATGGAAAGGGATGGCTGGAAAGATGTCCCTGGGATCTGCTGTTTGGCACCGACAGAGCTGCTCCTGCCCTGCCCGCTGTGCACCCATCTGCCACGCTCCTCCCCAGCCTCTGCCCACAGCCACGTCCCCAAATACCCCGAGATCTCATTTCCCTTTGATTTCACTGCCTTTCAGCCCCAAGGGACTGAACGTTTTGTTTTGCACCGTGCGTTTCTGTGTTCATTTTTTGTCTTCTATTTGAAGCTATTGTGAAGAAGCTGGGGAAAGCAATGTGGCCCTGGTGCTCCTCTGACAGCACTCGGGCTCTGGAGAGGTGTCTGAGAGCTGACAGCAGAGCGTTGTGCTGCTGGGAGGAACCACCTCCTGCGTTTGGGTGTCAGTGCCTGCACCCCACCCTGCTGGGATTGAGGCCAGGATGGGTTGGAGCAGAACCCCAAAGTGTGAATGCAATACAGTGTTTGCCAGAAGGAAGGGGCTGATAAGGCCTGCTGGGCTCTCAGTGCACCTCTTTAGGCACAGACAAGGAAAAGGTTCAGCTCAGTGAGGAGAAAGCAGCGAGCTCACCTGGCCACTGCTCTGCTGCCTCTGCCCTGAGTGGGCAGCCCTGCCCTGGGAAGCCCTTCCCTTTCCAGACGTAAAACCAACACCCTCCTGAGAGCCTTCCTGTACCAGCTCCTTTCTGCTCTCTATTTTCTAGGGTCACAGCAAAGAGCAGCACAGGGGCAGCACCCATGGGTCCATAACACATTCGTAGCACATGAACAGACACACACGCCTGTATTGCTGCTGAGTTCACTGCAGGTCCTCTGGTGCTGGTGCCAAACTTTCGTTTTCAGGTGTTGGAAATCATTTATTTCCCTTTATCTGTTTTCTGTCTGCAAATGATTCTTCATCTGTAAGTCATGGACTCAAGGAGACAGTGACGGGCTCGGTGCTTCCTCACATAAGCAGAGCTCCAAAACCACCCCCAGCCCAGTGCTGCCTGATGGCAGCAATGCTCTGCAGAGGATCAGTATGTGTATGTAAATGGTAGAATGTCCTCAAGCAGCACTGGATTTTGCATTTTAGCAGGCATTTCCTTCCCAATTCCTCCTTTCTCAGTGCTGCTCAGCACCTCTTTCCCACTCCTGCTCCTTGTTCTTCCCTGCCCAGCTCTTTGCCCTGCACAGCGCTTTCCAGCCCCTCCTTTCTTGCTGATCTCAGTGTTTAAAACGTGGTGAGCAACACGGTTATGAAAGCAATGATCTGTGCGATATCTTCAGTGGAATGTCTGCTTGCACTGCCTGCAGGATGGAAACCAGCAGAGAGGCTGCTCCTTACCCTTCTCGTGCAGTAGTTGAACAGATACTGCCTCAGTTAATAACAATTCCCAATAAATCTTGAACCAGAGTTCTGCTAATTAAGGTGAAAAAGAAGCTCATCCAAATAACTTTCCTCGGAAAGCACTTCCAAAGACACTTCCATTCATTACATTGTGTGGAGTTATTATCCCCAGTAGGTTATACAGGATGCTAGTGGGAGAATTTCTAGTGCTCTCATTAGTTTCGGTGGCAACTTTTTGTACTGGGAATCATCATCCACCTCCACCTATTGAAAGCAGTTGAATTTTGGGAAAGTGGCAGTGCACACATGACACAGGGTTAAATTTGGGTTAAAGACAGCATCATCTCCAGGCCTCTGGCAAATGAGGCGGAGTAAGCAGGACACAGCAGGGGAGATCACATCCCTCACAAATGGGAATATTCACTTGGGAAGAAGTAGGAGAAAATAACCTAGAAATACGGTCAGTTGTCTCCAGACAGCCCCATGGGAAACCCAAGCAGTGCTGAGACTGAAGTAATTTTCCTGCTGAGCGTGGCAGGCATGTGGACACCCATCATGGGGAAGCAAGAGCAGTACAGGCTTTGGAAAATACTAAAAACCCCAAGAGACCGTGAAGAGCCCTTAACCCTTTGGGTAAATGGTCCCATGTGAACACCCAGCACATTAATTTACTGTTTTATGAAGCTGGGAAACAGTTTGGGTCTTAGTTTATGTGAGCGTTACCAAAGAATAAAACATTGCAACATGACTGTCAGGAACTGTATTTCTCGGTGATGCAATCCTTGAAGAAGAGGAAGTAAACACACTGCTGGCTCTGCACGGTTCTTCCTGTAGGGCAACTGCATTGTCATCCCCAGGAAATGCAACACCAAGCCCTGAAATGATCCGCACTGCAAAGGGCTACTAAAATTCTAAGCAGCTGTTAAATTCCAGGAGAACAGAGTTGTGTTTGGTTGGACAGAACGGTCAAGTTCATGGAAACTCTTCATCCTCAGCTGTATGATGGAACAAGAGCAGGGAGTTAGAAACAGGGCACGGGGAACGTGACCTCCTCCACATCACTGCAGCCAAGAGACCTGAGGTAACGAAGGAAAAGGCCACAGTGTCATGGAGCAGAGACACAATTCCCCTGTGTCCAAAGCTGTTCCCACCACTCCCCAGGGCTCTGCCTGAGCTCGCGTCCCAACGCTGGTTGGGGTGTGAAAGTTCCAATCAGACCACAGTGAGCTGCGGCTCTGTTGGTTTGTAGGTTTGGGATTGTTGGTTGGTTTGGGTTTATTTGTGTTGTTGTTGTTGCTGTTTTGCATTACTGAGCATATGAACCAGAAACTCAGAATATTTTACTTAAGCACCTGGGGATTACAGCAGATTCCAGGCTGACCGTGAGCCAATAGCATGCTCTTGTCTCAAACAGAGAAAACCACACGCTGGCCTACTGTAGGATGAGGGCAACCATCACTGCCTTCTGCTCAGTGAGGCCTTTCATTCAGCTTTACTGCAACTGCTGCTGGGCCTCATGAAAGCCAAAGACATCGAGACACCGTGTGTGGGGCCAGAAGGCAGAAACACGTGCAACAGACACTAACTGTGGCTTGGGAGACCCAACTGAACATTAGGAATATAAAGATCAGTAGGAAGGTTTAGCGGTGGGTTGAGTAGTATGGTTAGGTTGAGGTTGGACTGGATGACCTTGAAGGTCTTTTCCAACCCGAGCAATTCTATGGTCCTGTGATAAGGTGGTGTAGGACTGGAACAGGTCACTGAGGCCAGTTGGAGATGCTCCATCCTTAGGGATTTTCAAGATTCAGCTGCACAAAACCCCACTGAACACTGGTGGAAGTCCTTCGTTGGGTGGGAGGTTGGACTAAACATCCAACAGAATTCCCCTCCAGCAAACATTTCCATATTACTATGATCTTAAATTCAGGCCAGTGCACACGCCCTTAGCATTAGTGTGTAAGATTTCAATATATCTTGAACTACTTTCAGAACTGGGGAGTTTCACACTAAAGTGCAATAGAAAGAAGTACACAGTTCTAAAGCATTTCTTAATCCCACTCCTTTAAAATCTGAGAGCTGTTTACTCTGCTGTCTGCTGGAGACCCAACACGCTCAAAAATAGCATCACATGGGGTCCCATCAAAGCCTTCCAACATCACCAGGTGTCTCCTCAGCATGAAAACAAATTGTTTGAAGAGATTGCTTGGAAGAGGAAAATAAAGCACCGCAAGTGAGTTCCTGTGCTGTGATGTGGTATCGGATGTACAGAAAACATCTGCAGTAAAACTTGCCTGCAAAAATGATGCAGGCAGTAGATTTCCCTTCTGTGAACATGAAAAGCAGCCTTTTCCGAATTGATAGTAATAAAAACAAGAATAATATTATTGGGATCTGTTTGGACACCATAATATTTGGTATAAGCATCAGACTTAGCATGTGTAAGTAGGCATTTTTGTATGAGTGTGCGTGTGATCTTCCTATCTTTGTGCTTCTTCCTCTCTGCACTGTAAAGAGGAAACTCAAGCTGAGCTTCGCAGCCTCCATCTTACAGAGCTGCTTTCATCTTCACCCGGAGCAGACACCACAACCTTGATGAGGCTTTGCCTCTCAGGGCTGTGAGTCCCCTTGCTCAGAGATAAAGGCCATAACAGGATACCGCTGTCACCTGCTCTGCTCCTTAACAGAAAATCTCCAGCCCGTTGCACAACTTCTCTTCCAATCTGCAGGAAAATAAAGCAACAAATCTCTTTAACTGATAATATTTGTACTCCGAGCTGCCGCTAGGACAGGTGTTCTGCGGTACTGCTATTTTTGACAGTGTAAGCTTCAGGCAGATGAAAAAGGACACCTGTACTCTAAAAAAACACCCAGAGGAGCTGACGAGGGTGAGGGTGGGTTCATTTTCCATAAGTGCTGAAAAACCATATTATTTCATTAGTTAAAAGAATACAAAAGGGCTGCCAAAGCCCCTGAAGATTCACCTGAGATTTTTCAGCTCCAAAGCCTTCCATAGTCTCCCATAGTCTCCCATGGTCTCCCATAGTCTTCTATAGTCTCCCATAGTCTTCCATAGTCTCCCATAGTCTCCCATAGTCTCCTATAGTCCCCCACGGTCTCCCATAGTCTTCTATAGTCTCCCATAGTCTTCCATAGTCTCCCATAGTCTCCCATAGTCTCCTATAGTCCCCCACGGTCTCCCATGGTCCCCCATGGTCTCCCATAGTCTTCCACAGTCTCCCATAGTCTCCCATAGTCTTCCATAGTCTCCCATAGTCTCCCATAGTCTCCTGTAGTCCCCCATGGTCTCCCATGGTCCCCCATGGTCTCCCATAGTCTCCCATGGTCTCCCATAGTCTCCCATGGTCTCCTATAGTCTCCCATAGTCTCCCATAGTCTCCTGGTGCAGTGCTCAGACTGAGCACCTGATTGCATCACCTTGCAAATGGGAAGAGCCTCCAGCTGGAATGCTGTCTAGCTATACATCCCTTATTAATGCCCTATTAACAGACACAGCTGTTCAATATGCAAACAGCACGCATGCAACACACATGGATGTAAACAATCAGAGCAGAGGAGAGCTTTTGTTTCCTTGGCTTCTTTCAGAACTGCCTCCTCACTGTAAGCCTTAATGCATGTTAAGCTGATCATACGCCTCCACAACAACCATCTGCATAGTTTAGGGGTATCCTGACTCCATAGGTAGTATTTCCACCACGCCAGACAAGAGCTGTCCCTGTGCACACAGCCATGTCAACACACTGCAAAATAAAACAGCACACAGTGAGTCCAACGAACTGCAGCAGCCAATGCATGGTTTGACAGTACAGTGGGGACCTCTGCCAACACAGCACTGCTGGTCTGGGAACATCATCACACAGCTGCAGTGTGCGGATGGCTGCAGCTTAACAGAGTATGTAGGGAAGCACAGGCAGCATTCAGTGCAGCATCAGACAGCACAGCAAAGCAAGAAATGCCTGTGCTGTGCTCTGTGTGAAATTAAGCTCACAGCAGGGCTCTTCACACCCATCCAACACGTGGTTGTTTTGCTGCCACTGACAAGCAAGGCTGGACGTTGCTGGTCAGCTCAGTGGGAGATAGCTTGAGCTTTGAGTGTTTACAGGTTTTCCTCCAATAACAGAGATAAGCAATGCTCTTTCAGACCTGGCTCCCTCATATCTCTCCGGTGGAATTCTGCTTGCTTCACTGCAGCCACCCCAGAGGTGAAGGCGGTCCTGCAATCGCTGGGGCTCGCTGGGTGCCCTGGGAGTGCTGCTTGCACTGCACATTTTATGGAGGACTGGAATTTCTGGTGGAGTTCTGCTCGGTGAGGCAACTGCTGTGTGGGCAGCTGGGTCCTCAGCTCAGCCTGAGCACAGCTGTTAGGGGACACGCTGGTGATGCTGCTGCTGGGTCGGGGTCACCTCTCTGTCTCTGTCTCCTTCAGGCTCACTTTTGTGCTCCTCACAGTTTGTCACCAAGGAGAAAATGGACTCGCGATTTTCTCTTGAATGCAGATGGGCTACTTTGCATGTAACTAATATTCTCGTTATGGTCTTTGGCAATGAGGCAATCAGTAGAAGTGAGTAATGCTTGCTGGTTTTGCTACAGATATTAATCTAATGTTGCTGCAACTACACTGTAAAGAAAAGCACTGCAGGCAGCATGGGAAACAGTGGAGCAAGCACAGTCATTGCTGTCCAGAATCATCCTCTCAGTCAAAGGCCCAAACTCACCACAACCCAGGGGGAATGCTTTTCTCCTGTGAACATTTGTGTTGGCAGCTGTCAGCACAACAGTTTCACATCTGAAATGCAGATAGGTTCCTGATCAACGGCCTTACAAACAAGAGTGAGGTGCACATGGAGGGACTGAAGGAGGAAAGAACGGCTTTGAGAAGTAATGAAGATGGTGAATATCAGAGTTAGAGAGCGAAGGAAAATGGGCTGAGGAGATGAGGAAGATCTAGAAAGAGGGATGAAAAGGACTGAAGTTCAAAAATAGAACTTTGGGCATCTGCATAACCATAAGGAGTCAAAATCAGGGAAAGTCTCCCCTGTACTTTCTCTTTCATTTCTAAGTCTTACATGAACACATGTTGTTTACTTTCTGTTGCCCTTCTTTCAGTAATTATGCTACTCATAATGCATTTCAATTGAAAGATGTCGTGTGTATTTAAAACTATTATCAATTACTTGAATTAATTACTGTTTCTCTATGTGTGCTAGTGTGGTTCCAGGCTGGGGCTCAACAGTGCAATGCTCCATACGTGTGTTTCATAAGGGACAGTCACTGAACCTGTGTGATGTGCAGGAAGAGCTGCAAGACCACACTGACTGAATACGCACTTCAGCACTTGGCTATGTACATGGATTTGGGTCTAACAAAACCCTCAGACACGTGCTCAGCATTCAGCTGTGTGACCATCGAAATGTAAAGCATGTGCTTACATGTCTTGCCAGACTGCAGCCCTCTTGCTCATAGCTTTGTTTGAACTGGAGCAATGTACGTGGCACATACACAGCGCCTCCCATGTCAAAGTCTGAGAATACAAACTGTGACAGCTGGATACCACACTGCTCCCAGAAGGTAAGGAACCACTCTCCTGGCATGCATGAGAAGGAGGCAGAATAAACGCAGACACATTTTATGACGTTTGCATGCTTAAAAAAACAGATAGAAACAGTCCAAAAATTCCTACACAGTGAAGATTAGTTCTAGTGCTATGGCAGGGTTGCTCAGAAGGATGGCTCAAGTGACACTGCCTACTGAATCCATGCTGCTTCAACAAAAGATGCTACTTCACGTTACAATTCATAGGCTGCCTGGGCTGCTTACATCATCAATGCCACTGAAATGAGAGGAGTCCATGTTTAAGGCCACTTTATGAACAGTCACCTTCAGAAATGGCTTAAAGGCAGCACCATCACAGCCACTGCAGCACACCATTCACCCTTTCTTTGGCCAAACTCATCTGGTCTATAACACAATCCTGCCTCCGCATTTGTTACGTTTTAGAGCAGTGTGGCTTTAACATTACAAACACCAGAAGGATTAAAAGGATAATTAAGAATAAGGAGATTATCTCCTGCCTTTCAAGGTGACAAAGATGATCTCAGAGTAAATACCAACAAAACGAAACCCAGGATATTTTAGTAGAAGGAAAATCAGACATATTACCGAATTCAAATAATAAGTGATATTACTCATTTGGAAGTGTTGAAATTTCCAAGCCTAAACTGGAGCCAACATATGGGAAAAGCCTGAAGGAAATCTTGGCCAGTGCTATGAGGCTGATACATTGCATTTCACAGACAAAGCGGTGAAGTCACCCCTGGAAATCTCTCATATTTATATGGTAAAACAGGCCTGATGATTTCAGGATGGCAAAAAAACCGAAATTCCCTACATCTGTACATCTCAGAGTGGAATTTGTCCTCCCAGGCCCGTTACTTCAAATTACCACTGCTCTACAAAACACAGTCAGGCTGTTTCACAAGGAGCTTCATATGGAAGGAGTAGTTAATGAATAAATTTACAGCTGTTATCAAGTGTGCAAGGATAGGAAAAAATGTTGGATGTTACCAGAATAACCTTCTCCTGCACACTGCATGTTAGAGAAGTTTGGAACCCATGAAGATAATTTTTTTACATGCAGGTTCTCACAGGTGCAACAAATGGAAATGCAAATCAAACAAACAAACAGGCAAGTCTGATGAGAATTCCAGTATTCCAGCTTTGCAGATTGAGTGAGTGACAAACACCACAAAACCTTACATCTTTGCTTTTTTATCCGAGTATTTCAAGATGTGCTAATCCATTGCACCACCTCACAGGACACAGTGAAGCAACCAGGATGTACAGACACCAGCCTTAGTAAACAGCATCTATGCCAGCCTTATTTCTGTGTTGCTTTTAGTAAAGGTGTTGAGTAATTGGTAATAAACTCAATCTGTTTAAGCACAAAGCAATTATGCTACATTAAGACACTGAAAATTATTCTTCTTGTCAGCTTGTAGAGCACAGATATTGCATTGGCCGTGCAGGAAATTCATGTAATCTCTTCTTAAATCTGTGTTTTAGAGACTATGTTGATGATATGGCTTGACTCCTTTCTAACATGCTAAATCTCTTTAGTATGAAAATTAATTTTTAGCTGGTTTCTTGGAAAAGGAGGTAGAAGTTTTCTGTTAGCAGACAAAATCAGGTTAAATAGATATAAAAGGCTGTGTTCTTCTCTGACCAAAGTCAAAGACAAAATTCCTGTTAACACGAAAGCCAGCAATACTAAACCCATGATCTTGAAAGGAAATAACAGTGATGTTGCATCTGTAGAATAGCAGGAACGCGCTTTGAATGCTGGAATACACTCTGCATTTTGTTTATGCTTAGAATTACTTATTGCAATATTTGCATGGTGTTCAGTTCTGTTTAATTACAGCTGTCTGTGGGGATGAGTCCAGCGCGGCAGGCACCAGATTCAAACCAGATTCCTTCCTAGAGACATAAAGCCAAACTCCAGCGGGGCTGACATAGACTTTCATATAGGAATGAGAAGATGGTTTCAGATAGTCCAATATACGCAGCCTTTCCTTCTCCCCTCCTTTGGAGACACTGAATAAATGGTGAAGCCCCGTCTGCCTGCTCGGCTGCTGCGGGCTCCTTAGGCCGTATTTCACAAGAGCCGGGTGTGCCTGTTGGTGCTCTTGACTGAAAACTTCCCATGCTGCTGCCATGCCCATACAGCCCAGAGATACTTCCATTGCACCAGCAGTGTGCCCCCAGTGCAAACACCCACCATTAGGCCTATGTGTGATTATCCACGGGGATAGCAATCAGAGCTGGGCCTGGCTGATGGAAGGAAGATGACAGGTCCTTTATTTAAGGCAGGAAGGTGGCTCAGAGCCTTGCCTGTGAACCTCAAAGCTGCATGAACCCATCAGGGACAGCAATGGTGTTGCTAGGAGGTTCCCGAAAACAAAGGTTGCTGCTCTGAGGGCAGGACAGGTCTTGGGCTCAGCATAGGGGATCATAAGAGCAGCTGATCGCAGCACCTCAGTGCTTCAAGGACCTGCCTGTGTGCTGCAGGGCCCGCTCCATGCACTGACACAGCATTCACACGCGTGGGAGATTCAGTCCCCTTCATGGATTTATGGCACCTGCAGAACGGTGCTGTGCTTTGCGACACCACCTTCTGAGGGGAGGGAGGAGGTCTTCGTGGCTGAAAAGGTCCTTCACCACGCAGCTCACTCCCTGCACCCAGGAAGACGGGCATCCACCCACCCACACCGACCCGCCAGGAGGCCGCCATAACGCCCGCATTGTGATCGCGCCCACCCGGCAGGGGGCGCTCTACCCCCGGCAGTGGGCGGAGCCCCGCGGTGGGCGAGTCTATGTGACTGGCCCCGCCCCTTCGGCCGGAGGCTGCGAAGCGGAGCGGCGGAGAGCGGCGTCGGCGCCATGGTGAAGATCGCCTTCAGCTCCCCCTTCGCCCAGAAGGGCGAACCCAAGAAGGAGGCGAGCGAGGCTCTGGTGGCTGACAAGGTGCTCCGGGGAGCCGGGAAGTGGCGGGGGCCGCGGGGTGAGGGGAAGGAGGCGGTGAGGGGAGAGGTGGAGGCCGAGGCCGCCGCCATCTTCTCGCGGCGGAGGGCTGAGGGCAGGCCGGGCCGCCCGGCTCCGTGCACCGCGGTTGTGCCGCTCGGAAGGCCCCGGCGGTTGCCGCACGGCCGGGCCAACGCCAGGGCCGGGTTAAAAGGCAGTGAGCGGCCCGGGGGGGCTCGGCTGTGCGGGGCTGCGGCGAAGGGCTGCGGGTAGAGTCTGACCGGCTTTCATGAAGCCAAGGAAGGAGCAAGCTGAAGGGCGGTGTGTGCAGAGGACGAACTTCATTGGAAGATCCTTCAGTGTCCTGCAGGACAAACTCACCCGTACTCTTGAAACAACTTTTTGGTGCCTGTTCTAGCGGCCCTCAGCTACGCAGGTTCACAGCGTAGTCCTGATGTTGTTTTACGCCCTCTCCTGTTCTCATGAGAGCTCCTTTTCTCAGCTCAGAAGCAGCTTACACTGCTTTATGGTACCTGTCGCTGTATTCTCAGTGTCAGCGTATGCTGCGTTTGCTTTTCTGTCCTTAAGTCTTCCCTCTGACTTAAGGGCCCAGTGCTGCATGCAGTCAGTGAGCTCGCAGTGCTGCTCAAAGGCTGACGTGCTCTAATGCTGGTTTTCTCTTGGAGGAATATTGTGCAGAGCAAACAAACTTCACATCTAATGCTGGCTGAAGCAGCGCAGCAAAAGCCCACCAGGATACCTGCACAAAACCCTTGGGCTCTCAGAGTGCTCTCCCTGCAGAGTACTCGTCCCTGTGGAGATGACTGTCAGCACTGTCTTTTGACCTTGCCGCAGATGTGAACGCGAGTGGTTTCTTACCTCTGTTGCTCCCAGCTCTCTCTGCTTGTTACTGCACGGCTTTGAATTGCATTTTATGCTCCTATTGTTTTAGAGCAGAGGCTGCGTGACCTGCTGGAGCAAACTCTTGGTATTGTATTCTCTTATCAGCTCTGTCAGTCTTCTGAGAGTCAGGCTTCCTCCATTGTGTCTTAATATGATGAATAGCTTGGCTTTGTTTGAGACAAATGTAGTGCAAGTGTAGCTACTGACATGCAGACATTATGCAAGTGCTGGGATGTCTGTGGTGCCAAAACCTGCTGCAGACTGCTGTGTTCAGCTAATGACAGGCTTGATGAGCAACTGAAGGGCTGAAAGATGTGGGAGAAGATGGCAGAACGCAGGGAGAACAGAAAAGCAGGTGATCCTAAAGCAAAGCTAGCTCTGAAGGATGGTTTCTGCACAGTGGTGTATATGTGTGGCATCCTTCTGACTTGACATCGGGTTGTTGGGTTTTTTCTCTTCCATGTTTTTGATGAGTGCTTAACCAGCTGATTGGAGCAGCTAGGATCTTGCTGAACTAATGATTTTCTGCTTGGAGGATGGGAGGCTGGAATGTAGGAGTGCTGATTTTCACTAAACAGATTGGTTTTTGTTTAGCGTTGTGCAGTTGGTGCGTTTGATTTCTGTGCTGACATATCTTGCTGAGCACGGGAATGTGTGCAGCTTCGATAGTGGTGCTGTGGCTTGTTCTGATCACAGGTCACTTAAACGTGCTGAACAGGAGTGCAAATAAGGGGACTGGGGTTAAGAAGGGCTGTGGAGGCTGCTGTGCTAAATCTAGGCGCTGAGTGTAGAAATAGCAGGGAAGAAAAGACTTCCTACATGAAATCCTTTTTCTGCATGTGGAAGTGAAAGAGCGAGGCTTGGTAAGGAGGGAGTTAAATCCTGTAGTCATGAATCATTACAGGGACGTTCCTGGCAAAACATTATCGCAGTGTCTGTGGGGTTTTAAGGACCTAAGGGCGGGGTGTTTTCCAGGTGAGTGGCTCCTCTGATTGTTCAGTATTTGGGAGTGCTTTTCTTCCTTCTCCAAAGGGCTCAGTGTGGGCTTTTTGCTTGTAAGCCTGGGAAGGCCTAAAGAATAGCATGGGAAAACGAGTGTTCTGATATCAGCACGAGGTATCACACACAGGATCGCTGTGTTATGTAATGGTGATCAGCCTTTCCCTTGGCTGCAGTCCTGCTCTGTCAGAGCACACCAGGAAAAAACAAGGCGCTGAACTGGAGAGCTGTAGGCTGCTGGATTAAAAAGAAACAAACAGCTTCCGTGGAAGGAGGAGTATTTTGGGGCTGCAAGGTAGGATGCACTGCAGGAGTTTATTTTTGTTGGACGTAATTTGAAGCTGTGCTAGAGCTGATGAGTGGTTCTGCTTCGCAGTGAACTAGTGCGTGTTACCAGTAAGTTCTGAAACCTGAATGTCAGCCTTGTGTTGGATGTCTCTTTCCCAGCTGATAGGAAAAGAATAGCGTCTCAGGTTTTTTTTCTGTTAGCTCTGTAAGGAAAAGCAACACTGTCTCCTTTCGTCTGATAGGGAAAGAGGAGTGTAGAAAGTAGGCTTTGGGAACAGGGCTGAAAACACAGCGTACCTGGAAATGACCTTGCTCTACAAATCCTGCTTTCCTTGTACTGTGCAGCAGCTGCAGCACTGTGTCTCCTGTTACAGCTAGTTAAATTGCCTGCAACTCAGACGGCCTCTTTCGCATAACTTCAGTGTCTGACCATAGATTAATCTAGGAAGCTTACTCTGAGACAATATCCTCTCTGCAGAGCTGTTTGAAAACTGATCTGCGTATGATAGAGCAGCATTTCGTGCCACTGTTTTCTTACTATATGATGCTTGACTTCTGTTTCTTCTGTGTGTATGCTGAGAGTAGTTGTTGGTCAAAGTAAAGCACTTCATTTCTGCTTGCTTTGAATTATGAGTGGCTACAGCTTCTCAGTTCTCATCATCCTTTGTTTAAAGGATCCTGAAGTTGCCACGCAGGGAGGTGAGAACTCATCTGGAAGATGCCTGTTGACTCTGCTGGGTTTAGCATTCATCTTGGCAGGAGTTGTTGTTGGTGGAGCCTGCATCTACAAGTACTTCATGCCGAAGGTAATGTGGAAGTTTGTTCTCTTTAAGAACCAATAAACAAGAAGCTGTAACTATAAATGGGTTACCTCTGTCACGTAAATCCTTTGCCTCAAGACTGCTGTATCCTTCAGCAGTTCCAGGTCTTGCAGATTTGCACTTGGTTGTAACATGAGTGTTGGAAATGCAGTTTTAAAGCAGCATTCACTGTAGAACAAACTAACAGAACAACCTACTGCTCTTCCTTCCAGCACAAGGTGTTCCGTGGTGAGATGTGTTACTTTGAGAACGAGAACCGGGATCGTGCTGTGGAGCCCTACTTCCTCCCCATTGCTGAGGAGGCTGACATTCGGGAGGACGACAACATTGCCATCATTGATGTGCCCGTCCCAAAGTTCTCTGACAGTGACCCGGCTGCCATCGTTCACGACTTTGATAGGGTGAGTGCACGTGGGGCAGCAGGAGACAGCTAATCCCTGCTCCCTGGGAAGCTGGGGCTAATGGTAGTTAGAGCAGCGCCAGGGTTTTAATTGCTGCGATGCTGAAGGTTACTGTCAGTGCAAACACCTCTTTGGGTTTGGGCTGCAGTGTGGGGACCCTTGGAGTACAGTGCGTTTGTTGCCTTTTAGCTCTCCAGTGGTGGACTGACTTCTTTGTTGCAATTATATTAGAAAAGCGATGGTCAGAGGGCTGGAGCACCCCTGCTATGGGGAAAGGTTGAGGGAACTGGGATTGTTCAGCTTGGGGAAGAGAAGGCTGCAGGGAGACCTCATTGTGGCCTTCCAGTGCTTGAAGGGTGCGTATAAACAGGAGGGGGAACGGCTGTTCACGAGGGTGGGTGGTGATAGGACAAGGGGGAATGGTTTTAAACTGAGACAGGGGAGGTTTAGGTTGGATATCAGGAGGAAGTTTTTCCATCCCTGGAGGCATTCAAGGCCAGGCTGGATGTGGCTCTGGGCAGCCTGGTCTGGTGGTTGGCGACCCTGCACACAGCAGGGGTTGGAACTGGATGAGCATTGTGGGCCTTTGCAACCCAGGCCATTCTGTGATTGTATGAGAAGTTCAGACCCAGACTGAGTCTGCTGTATCATTTCTCAAGTGATGCATCCCCTTGATGTGCAGTTCTGACTTGTTGCCCGTGTCTGGAAGTGACACTCGCAGTTCAGGAATCCTGTGTAAGCAGAGCATTGCTGTAACAGCTTTGGAAAAGCAGTCATTGCCAAGTTGTTAGGCTGGACATTTGTGTCACAGCACTCAGCTTGCTGTGCATGGTCTTCAGCATTTTGGAATTCCCTTTTTAGACCCTGTAGAGTTGCGTTCTAATAATCAAAAGCCACATTTAATGAACTGAAAACTTGTTTTTTTTTCCTAAAATAGCTTTTGACAGCATATCTTGACCTGCAGCTGGGTAAATGCTACGTGATCCCACTGAACACATCCATCGTTATGCCACCGAGAAACCTGATGGATCTCTTTGCAAAGCTGGCGGTACGTGGGCAGCTATCCTGACACGATGACTCCTGCTCAGGGTGCTGGGTGTTTGCTCTTGGGCTGGAATCTCTTGCTAGAACAGTCCTCCTGCCATCGAAGTGCATAATCCTCCTGGCTCAGTCCCTGTGCTGAAGAGGAGGCCAGCTGTCAGTGCACATTACGTTGAGCAGATTCACGCATAATGCTCTTACTGATACATAGCTGTATGGAAACTGAAAGCAACTCGTGACTAAGGTCAGATTTAGCTATTATAGAGGAATTTCCTGAGGCTCCAAGTGTTGGTGAAAGCCTAAACCTGAGAGTTGCTGCTGGAAAGCTCACTTGCTCTGCAGGAGTTGTCATGAAAAGAGCAATTGTTCTTCTGTTTCACTGTCACTGTGGCTGTGAGCTTGGTGCAAGCATTTTGACTGCAAGTGGTGTTCTTCCAGGAGGATTTAACTTACAGGTAAAGCTGATAGGGCTTGCTGTTGTTTCCAAATTGAATGCAGTACTGAACTATCTCGTGCCCAGTGATCTAACTTAGTTCAATTCATTTTCCTTACTTTTTTTCACCTTAATAAAGACAAAAAAAAAAAAAAAAATACCATAACAAAAAAATTAAAAAATAAATAAAAAAAAAAAGAAGAAAATTAAAAAAAAAAAAAAACAAGAAAAAAAATAGCTTTTGTAGGTCATGCTGCTCCTTTCTGCACTGGGTCTGTATTGCCTCAAATAAGAGGGCCTTCTTAATACCTCATTCTTCCTGTTTTAACTGTGAGCTTCCTGTTGTGTGCAGATAACTCGGGCAGATCATACTAATGTGAGCTTTGCACGAGGTGAGAAATGTGCAGAACTCTTGAAAGCAGTGTTAAGGCTAACTGTGCTATATCTGAACGTAACTGCAGCTGTTTGACACAGCCTTTGTTGGTTTTTAACACTGCTGGTATGCAGCTCTTCAAGGCTAGCATACCTTTAATATTAAAAAGAGGAAAGCTGGAATCTAGGGCTTCAAGTCCTTCCAAAGCAGAGGATGGAATGCAACGATGTTTGTCCTCTTCAGGTGTTACAGTATATCTCAAAGCACTTTGTCTTTGTAGACTGGTTCCTACTTGCCTCAGACCTACCTGGTGCGTGAAGAGATGGTGGTTACAGAGGAGATAGATAATGTATCTGATCTGGGGATCTTCATCTACCAGCTCTGTGTTGGAAAAGAGACCTTCAGACTTCAGCGCAGAGACCAGATAATGGGTAAGTGGCCTTCAGTACAGCTGAAACTGTTGTCAGAGTAGGGAAAGAGCAAATACCTCTACATTTAGTACTTTGTGCCTGTAAATGTGCTGCTGCTACTCGTGCCTTCTGAGCTGGGACTGCTGATAGAACTGCTGGGTGTTTTTTCCCTACTTTCAAGCGCTGCTATAAGCTTCACTCAGAGATTTCAGTTACAGAGTTGAAACTTATGGCTGAAATATAGATGTAAATGTAATCAGTTCTGATTGGAGCCGTGGGTTGGTTTGGCCCCAGAATCCATCTGGTCCCTCAGATGATGTGATGTGCTGTAGCTGTAACTTGCTCTTTCGCTCTCCTTTCTAAATCTGAGTCACAGGAGCACAAAATGACAGCCTTATCTTTTTGTTAACTTGCTCTGAAGAACACTGAGCGTCAGGATCTGGATATCCCAGGCTTCCTCTCTGAAAGAGGAAGAAGGCTTGGTAGGAATTCACGAGCTCTGTTCCTACCTTGCCGTGTCTCCTTGTGCCACCCCTTGCCCTTCTGTGGGAAGGACTGGGTTTGGCACGGCAGTGCTTGGACACACTGGAAGGAGTCTGAAGCACAGAGCTATGATTGTGTGCTCACCTGAAGCATTTTGTAGTCTGTTGCTCTCACCAAATGCAGAGCAAACTCATCCTCTGTCTGTAGCTGCCTTTCAGAATGCAAACGATGGCTTTGTCAGAACTCTCTGCTCTTGTTTTCCTGCCAAACTGTTGGGCAAGACTTTCCTCTCCCCAGTTACAGCCTGCAGTGTCAGGAGCCACAGCTGCTGTTTGCCAGACACTTCTGTCCTTTTTGCAACGAGATGGAAGGCTCTGGATGTGCAAACATAAAACAGTGGTACTGTGTAGCAAAAGCAGATGAAGGAACAATAAGTGCTGCCTTTAAGGGAGGGAGAGGCGTGTGTATCTTAGCTGTTAGGAGCGTGCTGTTGTGAGTAAGTTTAAACTGGCTGCTGCTGTGCTGCAGTCTGCTGACAGTACAGTGAAGAGCAGTTATGGTATTTCCTTAATCTCCTTGCTATAGCATGTTTCAGTTCATGCTGCTGACAGCTTCAGTGCACACTAAACCCTTCTGTAGGGTACTTCCACAGAAGGATTTCAGCAGATAAATGGTGCTTCTTGGGACAGTTGCTGTCCTGTAATTGGCCTTGTTTGCCCTTGGTGGGAAGAGAAAAATCTAGACAGATGAAGGCTGGTGGTGAGGAGAAAACAGTTCTTGCCTTCCAGATGAGATGTTTGCACACCTTCTGGCGTGCACAAAACCATCCCACTGAATTAGACTCCAGAGGATGAACTCCTGTAGCCTCTGTGAGGAGGTCTGTCCATTGAGCTGATGCCATTTGCCCTTATTACTGTAGAGCTTGATTGGTTTGCTAGGTTGGGCTGTCCATAGGTTCTGAGGCAGCTCCTAGGGCTGGGAGTGAAGGCATGAGAGACTGGACAGATGATCCTGCTGCTTTGTGCGTGTGTCTGGTTAGACTGCCATTGGGACCTTCCTAATGCCTGCACAGGCTGGGATGGAGGATGAGCTCACAGTCCAGCCATTAGGGGTGTATAAAACAAAGCAGTGCCCTGCTGTGTTTGGTTTTAGGGAGAATAGTGGTAGAATTGCAGGCAGCTCTGAACAATTCCATGCTTATTAAACAAGCTGGAAAGCTTTCTCTTCAATTCTTGTATACTGGAATGCTTTAATTGGTCAGCTTGGCCTTGGTTGCAAGACTACCATATTCTTATCTGCTATTAAAGACCCACAGCTGCTAGAAGTAAACAGTTACCAGTTCTGCTGCTGACACGTCCCAGAATAGAGAAAATCACTTCAGTAATTCAGGAAAAGACTCCATGGGATCATCAGCTGTGTGCAGACCATACTCTTCTCATGGGAATGCTGTGCAGTGGAATCACACCTTGTTGATGTGCACAGGGAGTGCAGAAATGCTGATAACAAGCTATGGGTTTTTCTTCTTTTTCCTGCACTTTTTCAGATTTTGTCCAGCCCTCTCCCTGTAGCTCCAGCCTGCTTTGCCTTTCCTTGTGATCAGGAAGGACTAAGAGAAACGATCATCAGTTTAATGTTCTGTCACTGCAGTGTTTGCTGGGTACTGGGAAAAATAGGCAGTATCTTTGCTTGCTTCATTCCCTGTTTGTATCTGGCCCTCTCCTACGCTGCCTCTATTCTGAAGGTGGGGGAGGTTTTGTGCTGGAGGATCCAGCTCCAAAGGCAGTTGGTGATGTCCTGGCCGTGGGATCGGTAGGCACAGAGTGGCTGTAATGCATCGCTGCTGGGTTCAGAAGAGCAGCCTGTGAATACCTGCTGCAAAGCTCTTTGCTGTGCTCAGGCTCTCGTCTTCTCTCCCCCCCCAGGTCTGCAGAAGCGTTCAGTGGAGAACTGCCATTCAATCAGACACTTTGAGAACTCTTTCGTTGTGGAAACAAAGATCTGCCAGCAGTGAGGGGTGCTGGAGGGGCGGTGACCAGTTCACACCTTCATTGAGGAGTCTGAGCTTTAGCTGTCGACTTCTGAAATTAAAACGTGCAGTGATAATCAAAAGCCTTATGCATTTTCTGTGTATTGCTTGTATTTCAAACAGACAGTCACCATTTCAGCTTTCTTTGATCCTTGGTATACCTATTTTTAGTTGTCTCACGTAGAACTTAAGTTTAAGTTTGTTTTAAGGGCGATATCGGTTTATCCATCGAATGCGTGCGATCTGCAGCAGCCTGGGAATGGCAGAAAAGACCCCACCTACCCAGCAGTGATGACCAGGAAGCAGTTCTGCCCACCTTTGCTTTCACAGGATGATTGCTGTGTTAATGACCTGTGGCGTGCACACCTTGTAGCTCTGTAGGATAGTTCTGCACTCGGCCTTCTGGCTACAAACCTGGCGTGTATCATTAAAGGTTTCTTTTGACACCCATGTGTGAAGCATGTAAAATCCAACCTCAGTGATCATTAACCCCTAACACTACCCTCTTTCTTTTTGTGCAATTACTGTATTGAATTCGTATGTATATTTGGAACCCTCCCCGAGCTTCCATTTAATTCTCCTACCCTTTGTTTCTGTTTTGGTATTTAGTTGTTTAGATTCAGACGGATTTGCTCTTAAAGCTCGTCAGTATTTTGGTTATGAGTTGGTTTATCCTGTAACTTCCTATTTCAAGAACCTGTTCTGGTAATAGCTCACTTGTGAACGTGACTGTAGTTGTAAACTTAAACTACTCTGGCTTATACAGACTTTTTAGATCACCTTTTTATGAGCAAGTAGCATTACTGCTGCAGCCAGCGCGTTGTTCTTCCTTGGAAAGCTGTCACATGAAGGCAGTGAAGGCAGCATCCTGCAGTTGATGAGAGTTTTATTAAGGGACTTTATATTGGCATAAATTCTGCGACCCTATAATAAATGTTTCTCTAAAAAGCTGGTGTCTGTGTGACTTCCTGGTGCTCAGAAGCAGAGTGCAATACAGCAGCGTGTGGCTCCAGGGCAGCGCCTGCTGTTCTCCCTTCTTCCCCCACCCCCTTCTGCTTGTGATGCTCACTTTCCTCATATTGTTAACAGTGGAAATATGTTGTGCTGCAAGGCCAGCTTGAGCAACACGGGGAGGAAAAGATGCATCACTTCAAACTGGATCCCCCGAGGGACAGTTGGATGCTGTAAACTGAACTCATTGAGCAGACTTCCTGGCGTGAGAATACAGCAAAGAACAGGGCTGCGTTATAGCAGGTATTTTGGGGTACTGTTGGGGAGGCTGGTGAGGGAGATAACAGCTCCTGGGCAGCAGGGAGCTCTGCTGTCCTGTCTTGGAAACTAACACAGCTCTCCTCCTTAGGTGTATGGCAGTGCGGGGGGGCGTCCCCAAACTGGAGTTCAGTAAGGGTAGGAGATGGTAACAAAGTTGAGGACATAAAACTGAAACAAAACTCTTCGTTGGTAGCGCAGCCCGTGTTCCGGTGCAGAGGCAGCTGCCCGGACAAGTTGCTTGCTGTGGGTTTGGACAAGTTACTGTTGCAACAATTTCCTGATCGTCTAGAGGATATCAAGGGTGGGGTGGTTGTCTGGTTTGTTCTGGTAGCCTCGAGTGGAGAGGTCTGGAAACGAGTTCGTTGCAGAGAACGGGGAGCTGCCGATTGCAGCACAAAGCTCTGGCTTCATTGAAAACAGGCAAGGTAATTTTCCCTTCCAGCTTGGAGTGACTGCACAGCGCAGAGCTCTCACTGCACGAGGCTTCAGCCTCCTGGCTATCTGAGACACGTCACAGGAATGCTAGAAATGCCTCCAGATAGGCTGAAACAGCTCCTCTTACCTTTGCCTGGTAAAGATTGTAAAAGAATGAAGTCAGTTCCTTGCAAACTCATGAGATTTCTCGGCAATAAGCCAGCCTATTCAAAGGAACAGATTGTTCTCCTTACCTACTTTGTGCGCTGTCGGTGAGAGGGTAGCTGCAGTTTCAGGCCTGCGTGTGCTGTGCCTGGCTTATTGTCTGGCCCCAACCACTGTACTCTGTGGGTAGGCCTCGGGATCAAAGGGCCACGGTTTTGGGGTGGCTTCTGTGAGAATAACCAACATCCCCAGGATTTGATTCTGTATCTGAGCAGCTCCGGCCTTCATCAGCTCTGCAGGAAGCTGGGATGAGAAGGGTGTGAGCTGGAAGGATCCTCTGCACCAGCAGATGGCACAGTCAGCAAGGCCTTGTGCTCCTGAGCTGCTTGGGCATGAGGTGTGGGCAACTGATACCACCTTATCAGCACCCCTGTGCACCGAGTTCACCCACACTGCTGCTGTTTGTTGTCAGCCTAAAATGCAGGTTTCCAGTGAACTGCCATAACTGAGCCTAAAAATGGGCTGATGCAAGCTTTCTTCAGCTGGTGTCGAGCATCTTTGCTTATAGGCATGAGTTTATTAAAGAACGATTTTATGATACAGCTGTACTCTGAGTAGATGTATAAAATCCTATTTAATATCTGGGTAAAACTCAGCCTCATTGATGAGTATGATAGCTGAACTGTGGGATAGCATTACCAAGATGCACACAAGCTCCTTTACAGAGGCTGCTTCTTTTGGTAAGTATGCTTACTGGAAACGTGATCAACGTGCACAGCACAATCAGAAGCAACTCTGCACTTGCTAATAGGCCAGCTATCTTTTTATTGATGTTATGTTTGAATCTTGAACACCTTTAGGAATGCTACAATGGAACCTAGTGCTTTGGATGGTTCCTGTTCCAGCATATGAGGATTTTATGTGTTCGTTTGTATGCTGATCAGAAGCTGAGAAAATGGCGAGTGAGAGGAAACGTGGGTTTGTTACTCTGTGGAGATGCTGCTGACCTTCACAGAAGCCTGGCAGCTTTCTGAATGTGATGGTAAGGCGCAGGCTGCTGCTGGTGGCACAGCGATGGGCAGGTGTTTCCGTGAGCAGCAGTGCTTGTCTACACTTGGATTCTGGGTTTTTCTCCAGCTTGATTTTTGTAAAAATTCATAGGAATTAAGCTGTTATTTGCATATATAAATACTCTGAGATGGAGATCCAGCGAAATTAAAATGGAAACAGCAAGGAGATGTTTGAAAGACTCACAGAGGCCTCAGCCTGGTATGGGGCTCAGCCTCGATGAGCCGTTTGGCAAAAAGTCATTTTTCACCACAAGCTCAGCTCTGTACCACAGGCTGTTACAGCACAATCAGCCAGCATGGGTGTGAAAAATCTCACCTTGCAGCTCTAGCAAAGGTCACTTTTCATACATGGCCAGAAGAGGAATCTGCTGGGACTCCAGCAAGACCAGGCTGACTCCTGTGGACCTCTCTCAGTTCACAGCATCACAGGAAAAACCACCAAAAATACAGATGCACTCAGGGGATTTCGTGGTGAGTGGCAGAAATATTCAAGCTCTGAAATCAGCTCTGAATTTCCCTGAGGAAGTTTGTTTTCATGTTTTAAAATCTTCCTCCTGTGCTTGGGATTCATTCTTTCCCGGTTCCTACAGCTCTGCTTGTGACAGGGCGGGCTGAGTTGGATGGCCTCCTCCTTGGTGACAGAGCAGCTGACAGCTTTAGTTTTTGGGGTGGATCATTTTGTTTCTCAGCCTTTTCTGAAGTACTCAGGGAGGCTAGGGAGAGAGAAAACACGAAGCTCTCAAATATAAAGTAAAAGCAGGCCTGGTCTGTTGTTTCGTCTCGTATTCTCCTGGTGTGCCCTGAACTTAAAATCCTAGAGCAGAGAAGAACTCTTACAGGGCCGGTAAGCACAGTGCAGTCCATGGAGCCTCTGCAGTGCTATGTGTGCTGCCATGTGGCTGAATTGCAGCCCTGGGAAGACTGCTGGAGGTAAGGCTCGGATGGATTAAAGCTGCTCTGCCTGTCCTCGTTTTGAGCTGTGTGGGGATGGCTCGCCTGCCAGCTGTGGCACAGTGCCCAAACGTGTGCGCTGATTGCAGCTTTGAGACTCTAACCAGAACGATCCTGAGGACGTGTAATTAGTCACGCTATTTCATTAAAATGATTTCTGTATTACGTGTTTATATTGATGATATTGCCTAGGCAATATAAATGGGTGTATTTCCTGTCTTGAGAGTAATTAGAGTCTCGCTGTCTAGCGCTCTGCCTCCAGAGGAAATTATTTCTTACAGTTCCAATTATTTTGTTTACTTCAGCCTCTTTGCTGTCTCTCTGTGCAGTGACACCACTCCGAGTCTCATTAACAAATGTGAGAGTGAATTTCTGAGACTCGCTCTGACCGTGGATAGCAGCAGGCTGTGTTTGTGATAGAAGTGCTCAGCTTCGGCTGAGCCGTTCCATTTTAAGGCTTGCTGACACTTGAAGTTGTTCCAGGTTGAGCCCATATGTGGACACCTTGTTCTGGAATAGGGACCTGATCCCTCTCTGGAGCAGAGCCAGGCGCTCTTCTGGAGTTAGAGTGCCTGCCTGTGGGGTTCACCAGGAGCCTACAGGTGGTCTGATGAGCCTCATTAGGGGTGGGTGGGGTGTGTTTGGCTTCCAGGGGGGTTTTGCTGCTTATTTTTTTGCTGGGACAGCAATATCGGTTGTAACTCAGCACTTCGCCTTCTCTACACTTGACTGTACTGTCTTCATTGTCACTGCAGGTTCTTCCTAATGGGAAGCCATTATCACTAAGTTAATGCTTAGGAAGATTGGAGCTGTGTATGAGCTGCTATCCTTGCAGCATGGCTCCTCGCCCAGCGCAGCCGGCAGCCGTTGGAGCTCTGCTCATCTGACGGTGGAAGAGGAAGTCAGACTGCTTCACACACAGCGAACAGCAGCGCTTCCATGGCTGTGATCTGAGCTGCAGCTGCTGAACTTCTTTGCGTAAGTTCGCAGTCTGAAGAGAAATGAAAGCACCTCTCCTTATCTCGTACATCTGTGCTGCAGTACGAGCTGCTTTCCTTGGGGTGTAAATTCTGCTCTTCTAACAACGGTGTTATCGCCTCTGATAGTTTGCAAACCTCTGCTGGATGGGATGGATAGCTGAGGGGGAGGGGTGGCCCTCCAAAGGCACTGCCTGCTCCCATTGCTGACCCCTCTGGGCTCTGCTCTCACTGTGCTTCCCAACCTGACTCGTGCTAACAGGAGGGAGAACAAAGTGTCTGGCTGAGTGTTGGAGTGTGGGAAAAAGGAGTTCCAGACCTCGACTGCTTCTGTATTTTTCCTATAAATACCCTATTTGCAGAAGCACTGAATCTCTTCGTATCCTAGACTCACAATATTCATTATTTGTTAAAGAAATGAATGATTTCCCTGTATGAAATTTACTCTTTTCCCTCCCAGCATCGTTTGATTTTCTTCTGTGATTTCATACATGAAAGAGATGGTGCTGGCTGTGTCCGTATGGATGTGTTCTTCGAAGCCGTGATACCTCAGCTTTGCAGTGTTGCCTTTACGTTCAACCTTTTGCCTCTGGGTGGGCATCATTGTAGTCCCTGTTTGTTAATTCTACCGAGGGTTTGTTTTGCAGAGATGAGATTTTTGTTCTTGCTTTGGGCTGCGCTGATCCAGGGATTGAGCAGTGTGAGTGCACTCCAGTACAACACACATCCTGGGGCTGCTCAGAGAAGGGAGAAAGTTATGGGAAAACTATGGTTTAAAAACAAAAAACAAGCTGTTTCCAGTCAATATTAAATGATCTATTGCCAAAGTTTGTAAACTCTGCCAGGTGTGCAGTATGGAGCCTTGAGGAGCAAGTGACTTGGAACAGGAAAGAAAGTGGCTGGCTGGCTTTTGTCTGGATAGAGACGATTGTTGTGGCCCAAAGGAAGGAAGAAAGCAGCTGGGAGCAGAGCATCCTGCTCAGGGAGCAGAAAGCCAGTGCCTGGCTCCATCACGGACAGCTTTGAAGGAAGGAGCATAACCCAGAGGGGAGGCTGAGAGCAGAGCTGGTGCCAGGCTCCAGTCATGCGAACCAGCTGATGGCTCTGCTGCAGAGTGGGGACGGGGCAGGGTGCCCTGGGAGGTGAGTCTGGCTTCAGGAGAATGGGCACTGCCTGATGATGTGAGTTTGGGGCTGTGTGTTGCCTGCAGGTGCCCTGTGGGGTGTGAGGCAGCCCTATAGCCCAGTGAGCAGGAGGGCTGTTTGCCCCACACCATCACACTTTCCCCATCCAAGGCAGCTGTGGTGGTTTACCTGCTGCCTCTCTGGGCACAAGTTCAGCATCGTGCCTCTTGGCTCTCAGGGGAAGGCACAGAGGGATCCTCTGCTCCCTGCAGAGCCTGCGCCAGCTGCCCCACATCCCTTTTACCAATAAAAGAGAACTACTTGACTCTTACTTCTGAGAGATTGGATAGCATTTGTAGTAGTGTTTCTAAGGTCACCCCTGTCCTGCAGCCTCTGTATTTCCTGGAACCTTTAGTAGCACGTGGCTTCCTTTGAAGATAAAATGGTGGCAAGCTGGAGTGTAAATACTTCCTTAGTCCTATAGATAGAGCTTGGCCCTGTCCCAGGCCAGTGAGTGGTGTAGGAGATTCCACAGAACCAGGGTGCAGCCAAAGAGATGCCACTGAGTGTTTGATGGGAGAGTCAGGGGGCAAGCAAACCTAGAGAGAAAACTTGGGGTGCAGCGGGTGCTGCTGTGGGCTTGTGATGGGTCTGAAGGTCTGCTGGGTATGCTAACCAACAGGAACAGGCTGGGATGTGAGGCTTTGATGGTTAGTGTTAATTTGCTTAAATAAGAAACCTCTCCTTAAAGAAGAAGCCCAAAGCCGTCTGATTGTTAGCTTCTGTTTTACGTAGGTCTCCTGGGAACTTTCCCTTTAGCTCACAGACCTCTGTCTGACCACAAGGACTCACCATTTCTTTAAATACTGACGACGTCATGTAATAGTGGGGTTTGGGTGAGATAATGGCACTGAGTCACAGGGCTGATACACAGGCTTCCAGCAGGTTACAGAACCTTGGCAGCAGAGACAGATCTTCAGGGACTTGAGAGTCTGACATAGAGGGTTTTTTGCTAGGACATCTGGAAAGGCAGGCAAGGAGGTGAGGCTGGTCCTTGGGTGCTTGCACCAGGCCGTGGATGGCTGTATGGTACGGCTGGTAAGAGCCATGACCTTCACCGACCTGAGCCCTGACAAGATGTGTCCTTCATGGATCACAATTGAGCCCACTGGGAAAATGGGTCTGCAGAAGAGTGAAGGAGTTTTTAGTTCTCATAGTGCAGTATGGCAGTCAGTTATGTTTATCACGTTCATCCTAAGCTTACTGTTAGTTTTGGTCTGGTTTTTAATGTTTTGTTTTGCTGTGGTTTTTTTTTGTCCTGAATTCTAGGCTTAAGGGAAAGAAAGGATTGGGACAGCGGAGAGGAAGAAAACTTCATCAGAGCTGCATCGAGAAATGCTGTCCTGACAGCCACTGCTCAACCAGCTGCAAACTGTAGAGGTAGGCAGCTGCCGAGAGGCTTCATTTGCCCTCTCTTTAGCTTCGTGCTGACACCTCTGTGTGTGAACGTCAGCTTTGACCCAACTAAGGACGTTTTCTTTTTCAGGGTTGAGAACTGTTTTGACATCCAAATGCACTGCAGCCTGCACAGGCTCTCAGGGCATCTGTGCGTGGTGCCGAACTGGCTTCCCATGGGCAGGATGGGGATCCCTTAACAGGGTGTGCCTCCTGCCACCAAAACCACCCGTGCCCTTCCCAGCAGCTGGTGATGTTCATGGGACATAACCAGTGTGGGTTTGACGTCAGGTACAGAAATAGAGCTTGCAGCAGGAACAAGTGCCTTCCCCTTTGAGCAGAGGGCACTGACCACTACAAGCTGTGTCTGTGTCTGCTCCCCGGTCCCAGCACCGGCTACTCAGCTTTTCTTTTTCTCCACTGCTTTGATGGGAGGAGCGGAGTCCTCATACAGAGTAGCCAGAGGCATTTTCAGAGCATGAGGAAGCAGGGTTTCAAATCCCCTCTTGGATGAAGGAGTAATCTTAACCGTTTCCTGTCTTGCACTTACAGGGAGGAGCAGTGACAGCTTTATCCTTTCCCTGTGTTTTAGGACAGCAAGATTCATGTGCTGCTAAAACCCCAGTCCTGCTTTGGACCTAGCCCTGAACAACCACATTGGATAAGTCTGGAATGGGCATCTCCTGCTGGCTGAGGATTGCCCTCTGAGGGGGAGGACGACAGCCCCACTGTTGATAGCCCAGGTGCACGCTCCACAATTTCCTGCAGCCACTGCAGCTTCAGGCCTTGCTGTGCATGCCCCGCTGTGCCTCTGCCCTGGTGCCTGACACAGAAGAAGCTGAGCAAGACAGCACTGGTGATGGAACCTCCTGCAACTGGGGCAGGCAGTGTACAGTGCTGCGTGGGGTCGGGAATGGGGCTGTGAGATGAGAGCATTGCTGAGACCCACAGCCCAACCATGCCCCCTGTTTCCCAAAACAGAACCCACCTTGGTGCTGCTGCTGAGCAGCTCAGGGTCCCCACGTAACCTATTTTTCCTCGGTTCTGTGCTACTGCCACAAATGGGGTGGGGTGGGATGCAGCTGCTGGGAGCAGATGCTGTGCAGCATCAGGGAGAACAAGGATGTCAGTCTGCAGATGGGGTGTTGAACGAGGTCGGGGAAAATGCTTGATTTGGACTTTTTTAATTAGTGGAAAATTGGCTTTTTGATAAGATCAGAACCTTCCAGGAAACCATCCTTGTTCCTCTGAGGTTTGGAGTGTTTTAAGGGTGCTGGTGAAAGCTGCAAAGTTGAAAGTAAACTTTGTGCAACAATCTGAAAAAATAAAGCGTGGGGAAGCAGAAACAGAGCTGACCCTGTGGGAGCTTTGGCTCAATTGCAGCTGGAGCTGCACGTCCCTGCAAGGAAAATACCTTCAGTAATCCATGAAGGAGCCTTCCATTGCTCCGTGAAGGAGAACTCTGCTGAAATGTGATGCTGCAAGTAAGAAGGGGACAGACCTTTCCTTTCGGCGTAGCAGCAGTTGCACTGTGCTGGGTGTTGCTTCAGGATGGTGTCAGCCCAGCTCTATGGGGACTGCTGGAGAAATGCACTGTGCAGAGGATGCTTGAAGAAACCCAGAGCATCCCTCTGAGCTGGTGCAGAGCCATCCCTGGGCACGAGCCTCACTGCTGTTTGCCCATGCAAGGCAATGTCTCAGTTCTCCGGGTGTCCACAGAGCATCAGATAAAGGCTGTGAGATGGAAGGATGAGAGGTGATGGCTCAGGTTGGACATTAGGAACAACCTACCATCCAAAAGAGCCGTGATGCACTGGCATGGGCTGCCCAGAGGTGTTCCAGAACCGTGGGGTTGTGGCTCTGAGGGACATGGTGATGGGCATGGCGGGGTGGGGATCTGAGAGGGCTTTTCTGATCCTGATCATTCTGTGATTCCATGGCAGAGAGCACTGCTGGGGCCACGGAGCATGCAGAGCCCTGAACCCGGCTCACGTGAGTGCCGAGGCCGTCGCAGCACTTCCTGTATGAAGAGACTGTTGGTGCTAATATGAATAACTCACACGGCTGCTGGCCCACCTACGGTTTTTCCTAGGTGGGAAAACCAAAGCACGGTGAGTTTTTCTCATCTATTTCTGAACTTCTGATACCCGTCGCCTGCCTCCCACACATCCGGAGCTGCTGATGTCGGCCAGTGTGGGTCGGGGGCTCATCCCTTCCAGTAATGGGGGTTTCATTCTCATCTTGAAATGGGACCGGCCCAAACGCGGCCTGATGGACCTAGGGCAAGAGCCCCGTTTGGGGCTGCCCTGAAACGCATAGGTGTTCATAGGATGGAGAAAAAGCTTAAATTCTGCGTTACCTTAAAACATGAAAGCTGCAGTGAAGTGTGTCTGATGTCTCCGGATCCTCTGGGAGATGCTCTGCATACCCAGCTGGGTTTCTGCGGGTGCACGAGAGGTATCAGTGCTGCAGGTGCTGCCCTGCCGTGTGAGCTGGTGATGCATGCTGGGGTGAGAGCAGGCCAAGGGCTGTGCTGGAAGCTGGGAAAAAGGGAAGCGTTCACTGCGTGCTGCAGGGAATGCAGGCAGGCAGTGGAAAATGAACAGTTGTTTTTATTGCCACGAACAACTTGCAGCGTGCTGCTGGTCTCTGTGAATTCGTGGTCAATGCAAGTACACAGGCTGGCGGCGGGGTTCTCTTTTATTCAATGGAAGGGCTCTAAAACAACAAAGAAATGGGATTCACATCGTTTTTCTACAAAATATTTATGTTTTCATAAGTTAAATCTATAAAACAGCGTTAGCATTAAATAAAGTCTTCATGTCGTCACAGTATTTTTATGTTTCAGAAACGTAGCATTTCAGATATTCCCATAACAGTTCCACAGGAAGGTGCAAACAAAATGCCAGTTGAGCACAAAGCTGCTGTTGCTTGATTTTTTTGGAAGTAACGACCATTAGAAATCCACCCACCCCTGAATATTCCTCTGAGCCTCTTATGTGGCTCGGCAAAGAGTGGGTTCCTATTGCTTTAAGCTTCAGACAGCTTTGGTTCTTCTGATGGCATCTCAGCCAAGCTGGGGTTAAAGGCCTGAACTTCACGAGTTGGCCTTTGTAAGGTTACAGGAAGTTGCTCAAATATTGCAGTCGTTGGCTCATGGGCTCGGGGTGAGCTCAGTGCTGTGCTGATGGTAGTGCAGTGGTGCAGAGCCACTTGTCCCACTCTTGGGGGGAAAAAGGGACCTGGGAGGCTTGCTGGAGCCTGAGTGAATGCCCTCAAAGCAGGAACCTGGATGAATGCCCTCAAAGCAGGAACCTATGCTTAAAGCTTATCACAGGCAGCAAAGAGGGCTTTGGGCTTTGCTGGTGGCGTTCTGCTACTTCTTGCCCTGATCCAGAAATAAACCCATGGTAGAAAAATAACTGGTGGTAGAACAAAATGAGGGTAGAAATATAGTGTCTGGGCACTCGAGTGACGCTGTGATTTGGGGAGTTGTCATCTGGTGCACCCCCAGAAGGGATGCCTGGGTAACTGTTGGCACAGCAAGGCCGTTAGGCTCCTGAATGTGGTTAGCATGGCACGAGGTGGGCTCTGGGTACCCTACAGAAATGAGTTGCTTTGCTCCGTGGCCTTTTGCTTCAGGAGAATACACCTCTGGGCCATACGCTCACTTTTAGGACCAAATTCTGCATAGGGAAACCCACAAATCTCTGCTGCCCCTTGAGTGGTGCTGGTGTGACCGTGACGTGGCCAGGTGACAGCATGGCTCTGTGTCCTGCTCCTGGCTGCCCAGCTCAGGAATGGGGAACTACACGGGGTTATTTATACAGGGAAAACCTTCAGCCAAAATATTAAAGCACAGTGGGTTCTTCATGTTTGTCTTTCCTTCTTAAAGCTCAAATCCTTCCTGAAATCAGTGGCCAAACCCCGAAACCACGGGCACTGTGCTCGCAATCAGTGGGCTTGTCCTGCAGAGTGGCCTGGGCGTGCTGCTGGCCAGCAGCATTCAGAGGGACGTTGTCCTGCAGCGTGTCCTGCACGTGCTGCTGGCCGTGGCTGTGCAGCGGGGCGCTGTCCTGCAGCTCCTGCCGGGACAGCCGCCTGCGGAACTCATCCGTGGTGAAGTAGTAGAGGACGGGGTCCACGCAGGAGTTGAGGCTGGCAAGACACAGGGCAACAGCGTGGAACACCGAGATCACCTGCTGGGTGCAGCAGTTCTTAATCTTTTTGGTTTTGACGAAGAAATCCAGGGGGAAGCTGATGTGGTAAGGTACGAAGCAGATCAGAAACACCAGAGCGCAGGTGAGAATCATCTTCAGAGCCTTTTTTTTCTCCCCGAGGTCTGGAGAAGCAGAATTCCTTTCCTTCAGCGATAAGACCGTCTTCCAGGAGCAGTACAGGATGATCAGCAGGGGCGTCACGAAGCCCACCAGCTCCCCCATGGTCATCATGATGATGGAGGTGGGAAGGCCCACCTCCTGCACGGGCAGGTCCACAAAGCACGTGTTGGTGTTGCTCTGAGTGAGCCTCAGCAAGGGGAAGGGCAGGCAGCCGACACACACCACCACCCAGCCCACGATGCTGATGTACACATCGCAGACGCGCTTGCAGTCGCAGAATCGGAAGGGGTACATCAGGAACAAGAAGCGGCGCACGCTGATGCACACCAAGAAGTAGATGCTGGCGTACATGTTGACGTACTTCAGGTAGAAGCAGAGCATGCAGAGGCCTCCTCCAAATTCCCAACTCCCAGTCAAGTAGTAGAAAATCCTCAGGGGTAAGGATAAAACCTGTGATAAGTCGGCGATGGCCAAGTTGATCATAAATATCACGGCCCTTTTCGTCTCTTTCATGTAGCCGTAGAAAACCCACAAAGCCAACACGTTTCCTATGAGTCCAGGGATGAGGATGAACGCGTACATGACGGCGTAGTAGGGCTTCAGGTCAGTGCTGGTGGAGCAGTTGGAGCTGTTCTCCATGGCCCCAGTGCCCCTGTCCTAGTGCGTGTTGGGGGCTGTGAGCTCAGTGCTGCCCCTGCCCCAAAGCTTTGCTTCCCCTCCTTCCAGGCACCATCGGCCTTTGCTCTTCATGAATTTTACTGCTGTGGCCGTGAAGGTGTGTGGGGTCGATGCTCCAATGTGGTGACATCATCCTCACCGGGTTGACCTGAGGCTGAAATCAAAAGGTTTAAGGACCTCCAGCACCGGTGTTGGTGTGTGAGGCTCAGAGACCCGACTGCCCCATGCCCTTGGCCAGGAGCTTTGTGCATTGGTCTGAGCTGTGCTGCTGTGTTCTCAGAAGCTGCCCGATGTCAGTGCAGCTGCTGGCAGTGCTGGACGAGGTGTGACTCCACATGCAAACTCATCATCACCAGCTGAAGCAGTGGGCAGCCCAGTGCCAGTCTGCACCCACACTGGGTGGCACTGCGGACCTTCCTTCGATGGAGCTGAAAAACAAAGAGATGTGGTTAGAGCACTGCGTGGATGTGCAGGGAACACCTCTGCCCATAACAGAAACCCAGTGGGTGGCATCTGGTGGCAGCTCTTCATCACCCACCCAGCACTGTGCGCAACCATGTGCCAAACCCCTGAGGAATGAGCTGAACACGGGTTCAGTCGCTGATGCAAACCAGGGCACGGGCAGCAGCTCCTGGTGTTGCAGGACAGATTCAGGCCGTGAGCTGCTTCTGCAGCCCCAGTGCCCGTCAGCTGCTTTCTGCCACCTGAGTGCACTCAGGGCAGTGAATCTGATTTTCTCCCTGTGGCTTTTTTGAGCCTTTCCTTCAGCCACCTGGTGAGCATCACCACTGGAAATCCCACGTATCGGTTCCGCATCGAGCAAGTAGGTGGGCTTGATTTAAAACTCGTTTGCATGGTGAGCAGTTGATCTTACCTAAATATATCTGACCAAAAAAACCCCAACAAGCAGGTCTTATAAATAGAGGGGGAGTTCAGCCCTCTGACCGATATTGCTCTGGTTTGGCTTCTGCTTCACTGTGGGGGACTGAAGTGGGAACAGCGTGGGTGCCACGTGGGTGCAGCGGACTTGGCTATAGAACTGCACCCTGCTGTGCTGTGCAGTGCTCCTTCCTGTGCTAAAATACATGTCTGCTAACAAAGCTGACATCTGGCACGTGTCAGTGTGGCTGTACTGCTGCTTTGGGTGATGAAATGAGAAAACCTGCAAAAGGAAACCGTTCCAGGGGCAGCTTTCTGCGTTGCTTTTGTTTGTACCATGGAGCAATGAGCACAATGAGATGGAGATGTTTTTTTTCCAGGGAGCCAACATCCAGTGTAACCATGGGCAATATTCGCATTAACTCCAGAAGCAACCAGCACTGAGTCTTGGGCTTGTTTAACAAAGACTTCCCAATTCTTTTATTAGCTCAGAGGTTGATCATCAGCCACGATTAATTCCAGAAGTGTGAGTAATCTGTGAGTTACAGGGGTGTCTCACCATGGGTGGGGAGCGGGGGGCTCCCACTGCTGCCAGCAGCAGTAGCAGGGGGGTGATGGGACCGGGCTTCAGCAGCACCTTTGGGGTTCAGCATCACGTGGAGGAGGGGCAGACGGCCAATGGGACAAACAGCTTCAGGGTCCTCCTATGGGTGCCCAGGGACTTTCTTGCTGCCCACCCGGGGTTGGGGGATGCTCTGCAGCCACAGGACCCTGATACAGTGAGAAACTGCTCCTTGGAAATCCCGGCAGCCGCAGTGCTGAGCACAGCGCTTCAGCCAGAGCACTGCATACAAAGCAGCCAGAGGCTAAACAAAAAAGCTGCAGAAAGGGGAAATTTTGTTTCACGGCAGCTCAGGGCTGCGGTGGGGGTGAGGCACGACTTCCTTCTTCCTCCCAGGCTTCTGCCCCCTCTTCATTTTGCCAGCAGTCCCCACGGTCGGACACTTTAGCGTGCTGGATGGAGGCTTCTTGTTGGTACTTACTGAGTAACAAGCAGAAGTTCTGGAAATATAATCTCATATTTATGTAAGACTGCTTCTAGGGTTTGAAAAAAAAAAAAAAGAGTCCTCTCTCCAGAACCAGTTTGCTGGCAGATGTTTGGGTTTACATCTTCTTCAGGGGCAGTTCTGCATCTCACTGCGTTAGCCACGCAGGTGCCTCTCTTTCCTTCTCCTGCTTGTAGATGCTACCAAAGAAGCCAATGTGTTTTTGCTGGCCATCATCCTCAGGTCCTCATGTGTTTGGCCATCCCAGTGATGTTGCTGTGCTTGGAGCCAGGTGAGACCCGACCTCTGTGCCCCCACCCCAGAGCCATGTTGAGAGCAGAGCTTTGTGCCCCAGCCCCGGTTACCAGCAGCCTCTGGAGCATCCACCCCATGCAGCATCTCTTCTGAGCTGAGCACCCACCCTGCTTTGGGTCATCATAAAATATTTGCTAACTGTCTGTTTTCAAGGCAGATACAGCTGTTCTGGTTTGATTCAGCTACAGAGCACTGGAGCAGCTGCCCGTTCATCATCGCCTGTGGTTGCCTGAAACATGAGTCACTCAAGTGCTGAGTGCTCATTACAGAAGAAGAACAGTGAGAGCCAAGACTGTACAGGTTAGGGCTGGGGGGCATTGGCACAGCCGAATGAGGTTTCCTTCCATTGTTGCTCATTAACCTCTCATTTGCTCACGCCCCAGGTGTGTGAGTGCTGCCAGCCCCATCCCTGCAGTGCTGGGGGTGGTTGGGCTGCCAGGTCAAGCAGTGAGGAGCCCCCATGGGTGACTGTAACCCCACCATCACCCCCGGCACTGCTTCTGGGGAGGATCAGGACACTCCATCCCAGGAGCGCTGGCTGGGGCTGCCCCAGGAGCAGCAGCTGGGCAGGCGGGGGGATTTCAGCTGGGTAAGTCCCACCGATGTGCACGAAAATGTAAACACTTCAATTCCTGGTGAGGTAACTCTGCTTTTGCCTCTTAGCCATTTGCCCAAGCTCTTTTCCTCCCTTGTTGATATTTATCCACATTTGAAGTGGAAAGTGCATGCTGAGGGAGTGCTGGGCTTCAGCCTGGAGCCCATGCTGTCTCCTTTCCCCGGTGCACTGTGGTTAGCTGGTCACCAAAGCCGTGAGTTCTCCACCCAAATTGCTGGCACCCAGTGTTGGGGCACCCAGTGTTGGGGCACAGCCGTGTGCCCCCGGCTGAGCAGAGCTGGTGTTCCCACAGCGTGCGCTCCACCCCATCCCCACAGCAGCCTCCCCAAGGCACAGCGAGCATGGAAAAACCTTTTTTTCCCCCTAATTTTTACCATTCAGTCTCCTTGCTTTTAGTCACTTAACTTTGGAGATTTCTGACGGTGCCCCTCTGCTCAGCATCCCCTGTCCTCTCCAACTGCAAGCGGCACAAAGTCACCTCGATGAGAGGCTGGAACCAGCTGATCTTTAAGGTCCCTTCCAACCCAAGCCATTCCATGATCTACCTGACACTAACAATAAGAAAAGCGCAACCTACCCCAGCAATGAGCCTGACCCAAGCGTGCTCCTACCTTGGCAGACCCACGGTGCCCGGCTGCGCTCCCACCGCTCTCGGCTCTCAAAGCAAAAGTGCAACCGCTGCTGCAGGCGTGCAGGCTGCGCCGGCGCGGGGCCCTCCCCAAAGAGCTCGCCTCACTGCTGCCCGTGGTGTCAGGGCAGAGCCCAGTATGGTGGGTGGTTGTCTTTTTTTTTTTTCTTCCCCCCCCATTTATTTATGTATGTGGTCAAGAGCTGTACGGAAGCGCTGCTGCTTTCGGTGGGTTTTGGAAGCAGCGGTTCCTGCCCGGTGCTGTGTGGAGGCAGTGAGCTGTCAGCTCTTTGCAGAGCCCCTCGTTGCAAGGGCACAGGGCTAATGAGGCTGAGAGCTGCGTTCTCTCGTCTGTATATCCTGGATGTAAAGACAAATTCATTCTCAGAAGGAGCAGTGATAGAGAGCTGCACAGGGAGTGATGGGGTCACCATCCCCGAGGTGTCCCAGAGCCGTGGGGATATGGCACTGAAGGACGTGGTGATGGGCATGGAGCTGCAGTTGGGTTGGGGATCCTCGTGGTCTTTTCCAACCCCCCTGATACATATGAGATGATTTTGCTCTTTTTTCCCTCCCTACCACAGGGATGTGGGCTGGGGCTGCTCTCCCTGTGCCACCCCGCTCACCACCGCCCAGCACAAACCTGCCCTGTGGGGATGAGTGTTCACATGCTTTCAGTGCAAAAGGCAGAAGCATTTGCTCGCTTCTGTGTTTCTTTGAGCTTTCTTTCCTCCTGCTGAAGGCAAATATAGAAATGGAACATCTGAAGAGTGATGTGGAAAAAAGAACATGTGCATTAATTGACATCTCCCTGGACATGGGTGCGCTGGAATCAATGGGGAAGGACAAGGGCTTTCCTCTGTGGTGCTTCATGATGTCATGATTTTAGTGGGCAGTCATAGAAGTTATCTCTTGGGAAGCTGTGGGTGCCCCATCCCTGAGGTGCCCATGGCCACGGATGGGCCCTGTGCAGCCTGAGCTGGGGGGCACCCCGCCCACAGTGCAGGGCTTAGGGCTGGCTGTGCTTTAAGGTCCCTTCCAACCCAGCCGTTCTGTGATTCTATGAGACCAGGAAGGACTGAGGAATGTTGAAGGGTTGAGGACTAGTAATTCAGTTCATTTTGGTGGACACGGGGACACGCTCTGGTCCCTGTAGTGGCACTGCCCTGTGCAGGGCTTGCATCTCCCAAAGCACACGGGCACTTGGCTGCTTGAGCAGCTATGTCCTAATATACAGAGCTCACAGGCATTGCTTTTGAAGCCTGATGATTACTTAATGCACGATAATTAATCTTGTGTGGGAGCTGTCAGCACTGTGGTGTGTTCACCGCAGCGCTGTCCCTTGGGCTGAGGGTTGGATCAATCTGCTGCTGCTTTTGGAATCAAAGCGCTGGGGTTGGGTTCTGCTGCTTCTGTGGCCCTGGAGGCCCTGGGGAGCTGCTCCCTTGGTCTTGTTGGTCCCGCAATGTTTCCATCACTGCTTTCAGCGATGAGGAACGTCCCTGAGTGCACTGCGCCTCCTGGCAGCCGCCTGTGCTCTCTGCAGGGTGCTTTCAGCCAAGCGATTGTAAGAAAACCCTTTTCTCCTATCCTGTCCTTCCTAAACCCATGTAATATAATATCTGGCAGTTCCCAGGCTCCTCGGCCCCAGGGCTTGCCAAATGACCCCCAGAATGGGGCAGGTTGGGCAGCAGCCTGCAGCCGTGCGCATGGCTGCCTGGTACGCTCTGCAGCTCGGCGTGCTCCACTCCCCATCCTGTGGGTTTGGGTGCTGCTTTCAAACTCAGCAAAGTGCTGGGAATAGGGGCAGCACCAAAAAAACCTCATACCTAAACAGCGCCCGGGCTCCGAAAATGGTATTTCTTTTGTTTCCTGCTCAGCTGTGCGATGGATATATATAAAGTTTCGCTTTATACTTTCATTTCCGTAGAAGCTGGCCTGTTTATAAGAAGGCATGGCCCATGTTTGGGCAGCACTTACTGTACAGATAAGGTTTTTATTTCAAAGCCACCTTTGGGAGCATAACCATATCCTGTTTTGGCAATGCCCCGCTCACACTGCGCCGTGCTGCGGCCGTCCTCCCCATTTTGGAAGCTGAAAGTAGGGCTTGCAGTTGGGGTGGCTGCACATCTTCCCACCCTGGGCTGGTGCTAATGAGCTGGTTTGCTGATGAGCTGGTTTGCTGGGTGCCAAGTTAGCAAGGAGGAGCCTAGGAAGGGCACACAGGGCATGAGATGTGTGCAAGAGGAGCTGGCACTGCTCTCACCATCCCATGGCCAAAAAGTTCTGCCTGGGGATGAATTTTCTCCCTCTGTGCTTATCCTGGGGAAATATCCTTTAAAAAAAAAAAAAAGAAATACAGGTAAAAATCCCCTATGGGTTGGCATGGCAGCTGCTGGTGGGAAAGCCTCACTGGGTGCAGTGGGACTGGGCTGCGTTGGGTCATGGCAGTGACCCTCACTGTGTGGGGCGTCCCAGCAATGCACAATCAGTGCACTTTTCTGCCCTTTTCTTGTGCTGTGAGCAGGGATTTGTGGCTGCACCGTGTTGCTCTGCTCCCTCTGCTGCGTGTGAGGGGCTGATGAACAGCCACGGGTTGCTCAACAGATGCCACCGTGGTACACATCCTGGGCTTTGCAGGGTGGTGGCTGAGCCCATGAAGCAAAACTTGGCCATGGGTCAGATGAAATCATGCCTGGCTGGAAAACCACTCCCTGCCTCGGTTTGGTTTAAAGCAACAAAATCTGCTGTCTGTGAGTCTGGGTCACACCAGCATTCCAGCCCTGCCTGTGTGTTTGTTCCCATGCCAGCTGCAGCGCTCCTCAGGCTCGCTTCTGGCTGGGGGGTGCAAGCTCTGCCCCCTCTCAGTGCTTCTGCAGAGGCCAAAAAGCACTGTGCGGCTGGGCTGGAAGCGTGCGGCCATGGAGGGAGGAAAAGGTATTTTTAGCAGAGAGAAAAGCAGCCGTCCTTCCCTTCCTGCAGCGCCCTCGGAAGTATTGTGTGAGAGGCATCGCCCTGGCAGTCCTTGTTTAAGGGCTGCAGAATGTTGGGTGTATAATTAATGGCATGAGGGTGGAATAACTCACTGCCTGTGGATAGCACAGCTAATTGCATGTGGGATCTCGGGATGCAGTGCCAAATGCAGGGAGCCCAGCTTTGCTGCTCACCCGCAGGTGAATGTGCTGCTGTCAGTCTGAGCCCTCGCCCCCTGCTCTCCTTTCTCTCCAACCTTCAGCTTTTCCTGTGCTCCTGCAAAGCAAACTGTCCGAGCAGCCACCGTGAGAAGGGAACCTCCTCAGGTTTGGGTAAAACCCAGCAAATCCTCTTCTGACAGAGCAGAACTGGTGACAACAACAAGAAAAGCTTTCACTTAGGCTGAGTGAGGTACAAGAGCAAAGTCCCCTCCTGTCTTCTCTCTGCTCAGTTACTCTAGCACCAGCAACAGCAAAATCATTGCCGTCCCATGCATGTAGCCCCCAAAGGGTTTCTTACTGCCGAATTACCCCTGTGAGCTGCGGTGCAGGCAGGGCTGCCCGCCGGAACAGCCGCTGCTCTCTGCACGTGACAGACTGCTGCCAGTTTCGATTTTGCTTTCTTTTTCCTGTTTTCTCAGGGGAGGAAGCGGTGAGGTCGCAGAGGTGACGGTGCTGCTGTGGCTGGGTTTTGCCTTCGCTCAGCGCCAGGAGCGCTCATTGGGGTCCACCTGAAAGTCCACCCCAGTGCGCGTGGATTTTCAGCCCTAAAAAACCTTTTTCCCTCTCCAAACAAGCAGGGAGATCCCTTCCTTTTGTTGTTCTTGGGGGTTTTGGTGATGGATTTGGGCATGCGGGGGGCAGAGTGTGCTGGGGGGCAGCGTGTGCGTGCTGCCTGCCCTCGGTGTGCAGGACGTAGCAAAGAGTTTCTCCACGTTCCCTGCCTGTCCCCCTGCTGTGCTCCAGCTACAGAGAAACGCCGCCTGCTCACGCTCCGCCAAAAGTGCCGCCTGGGCTGGAAATGTGCATCCAATTATCAATCAGCCTGTTTTCTATCAAAATAAACCCCAACCCTCTGCCTACACGTACTTAAGTAATTCTCCGAGGGTTTTTGGCACTGCAGTCACCAGTGCTTTGATTTGAGAGAGCAAAGCTCCAACCCATGCGCTGCCTATGGGGCTTTTTGGAGCCTCCAGTAGCACAAATGGGGCCAAGAGTGCGATGGGCACCCCTGGAGCTTGTGCTGTGCTGGGGGAGCAGAGCTGGTGTAGGGCTAGCTGATAAACAGAGCTAATGCAGCTGCTGAGAGAGCATGGAATGGAAGTGCTGCCTGAGCGTGATGCTTGGGACTCTTTGGAGGAGGCTCAAATCAAACTCTATAACCACAAGATTATTTGCAAGTTGCAGCCTTTAAAATAATAGCCATGGTGTGCAAAGACTTGTTGAGAACCTTTTATTTCCCCCAGAATTTGAAGTAAGTCCATAGGATGCACTCGGGTTGGGTTTGTAAACGTTTCTTGGTCCCCAGTGAAGGCTGGGACCATTTCTGGGTTATGAAGCAGAGCCGAGGGGCTGCATAGCATCTGCATCGATGAGCAGAGGCTTGAGCAAAGTGCTGGGTAGCACAGGGCTCCTGCAATGGCAGGAGGAATGGCACTGCCAGCCCCTCGTCCTCCTGCTGCAGCCCTGGCGTCACAACTTGGCTGGGTTTTCCCAGATTATGGGTTTTCCCGTTGGAGAGATTTGCTTTACCTGCAGATCACTGAGTGTCCCACACACTGAGTGTGTGGAGAGCCAGGCTGCAGCAGGAGGGCTTCTGTAGCTGATAAATAGGTAAAACACTGAAACGACAACAACGGCAGGGGAGGAAGGCCCTCACAGTCCCGCATGGGAGAAATGCCGACATTGGTGGTGGCTGTGATATTTTAGCTGTGCCATGATGGAGAATGCTGTAAGGCAAACCGTCCCCAACAGCAACATCAAACCTTCCTTGATCAGAATGTCCTCCCAAGTCTGAACCCCACACCTGTTGCACACAAGGGTAATTCAACATGTACTAACACGTATTTGGAGACCAACATGGATTAATGCACACTTGGAGACGTAACACAGTCTTCACTCAAGCAATGGGAATGCCAAGGTGGAGAGGAATGCCTCATTTTCAAGAGATGGACTCCAAGAGGAGCTCGTCGGGCTGCATCGGGGGGATTTCCATGCTGTTTATCCTCCCAAAGAACTTGGGGAGGGACCAAAACAGAAACCTTGGCAGGTTTCTCCTCTTGGTGCGGATGTCGTGGCCAGCGTCGCTCATGGTGAGGCTGCGTCGGCCGCGTGCGAGGCGAGCCCGGAGGGCAGCACAGCCGTGCCGGAGCAGCTGATCCTGGAACTCAGAGGTCATGAAGTAGTAGAGGACCGGATCCAGGCAGCAGTTGAGGCTGGCCAGGCAGAGGGAGATGGGGTGGAAGCGGAGCGTGTTGCTGTGCACGGTGCAGTCCTTGATGATGTTCTCGATCACCATCATGAAGAAGGGGAAGTTGATGTGGTAGGGGGTGAAGCAGATGAAGAAGACAGCAGCGCACATCAGCACCATCCTTAGTGCCTTCTGCTTCTCGCTGGCGCTCTGCAGCTGCGTCCCGCCCTCCTGCAGCGACTGCCGCATCTTCCAGGTGCACCACGCGATGATGCCGAAGGGGATGACGAAGCCAAAGAGCTCTGCCACCGTCACCAGAGCGATGGAGGCTCCTGGTGTCAGCTGCTTGACGGCCAGGTCGGAGAAGCAGGTGGTGGTGCTGTTGGATAGGGCCGGGCTCCTGACGATGGGTAGAGGCAGGCAGGCAGCGCCCACGAAGAGCCAGACGGCCGCGCTGAGCCCCACATCGTAGCGACGCTTCCAGGCCGTGGCCTTGAAGGGATGCAGGAGGAAGAGGTACCGCTGGATGCTGATGCAGGTGAGGAAGCAGATGCTGGCGTACATGTTGAGGTACTTCAGGTAGAAGCACAGCTGGCAGAGGAAGGTCCCGAAGGGCCACGTGTGGTTGATGTAGTAATACATCCGCAGCGGCAGCGAGAGGACGTGCGCCAGGTCGGCCACGGCCAGGTTGATCATGAAGATGACAGCCTTGCTCTTCTTGCTGATGAAGCGGCACAGCACCCAGAGGGCAGCGCTGTTGGCCAGCAGGCCGGGGATGAAGATGATGGTGTAGGTGGCTGCGTACAGCGTGCTCTGGAAGGACATCTGGGGCTGGCTGCAGTTCCCCGAGGACGCGTTGCTCTCCATCGCAGCCCAGACTCCTCGCTCACCAGTGGGTTCAGGCGGACGGAGGCTTCCTGCAAGGAGCAAACACAGGTGGTGTATAATAATCCTGTCATTCTAAGGTTGGAAAGACCACCATGATCATCGAGTCCAAGCCTTGAACCCTCACTGCAATGCCCCCAAAACCATGTCCCCGTGTACTGTCAAAAACCTCACAATGTTTCCCCATGTTGAATAATGCACTTCAGGCCATGCTGACCCTGGGCATCCTCTGTGTTGCTCCTAGAAGATTTTATCTGCAAAACTACAGCTGAGTTTTTTGTCCCCCAGACTAGGATCACAGTGACATTGCCTCGAGTGCCATATCATTATTTGCAATTGCTAATGGCAAGATGGCCGAGCACATCTTCATCTCTCCAGGCTTTTTCCAGAACCACTTCTACTGCACAGAGCTTTCTGCCCAACTCTGATCAAACTGGGGCTCTCTGGTACACCTACAAGTGATTTCCATGAGGCTACAAATAAAGAGAGGCTATGAGTGGGCCTTTTTGGCTCAACACAGAGGTTTGGTGCAAACCAGCAGCGTGGCAATAAGCAGCACCCACAAACAGTGCAGCAGAGCAGAGCAGTGGCTGGCCAGGGAGATACAGACAGATCCATCAGAGCTCTGGCTCCAGACTCAGAGCTGGGTTATAAGCTAATAGCTGACCGAACGCACGCCAGCCCCTCTGCTGGTCCTGCTAACTCGATTTGGGTCCTCGTGGTGCACTGTGCAGGCATCGTGTTATGGCAAAAGGAGTGGTCCTCCAGCAGGACATGCAAGAAGATAAATGCATCTGTCTCCTAGTGAGCAGAGTTTCTTTCCATCCCTTTGCCTGTTTCTCCTCCAGGGGTGTTAGCGGGTCATGCTGGGGGCTGGTGTGTCTCTGTCTGCAGGAGGATGCTGTGGAGAGGATGCTCTATGTGTACACAGGATGCTCTCTCTATGCAGAAATAAAGGATGATAGAAATACACATAGGAGGCTCTCTATAGATAGATAGGACACTATTTATACATAGGATGGTCTCTCCATGGAGGTTCATAGGTTGCTGCGTGTGTATCCAATGTGTCAGAGGGGTTCTCCTGTCCCTGCAGCCCACATCCTAAGAGCTGTGGCCATGGGGAGCCTCGCTGCCCGCTTTCTCCATTTGTTGGCTTTGTTTGCAGCCCAGCACTGCACATTTCCTGGCTGGGCCATCACCCGGACGTGCACTTTTGGCTTGGTAGTGCTTACCGTTACACCTGGTGAGAGCAGGGGGAGCTCCCTGCAGCCAGCAGCACTGGGTCCTGCTGGAGCTCACCCAGCACAGCTCCTCCTGCCAGCACCAGGTTTTCATTCATTACAGAGCAGGGATGCTGCTGTGCTTTGGCAGGGCTTTGCCTGCAATTCCTTCATTGTTTTGATGTTTCTTTTTCTTATTGCTGTTGGTGTAACAAGTAATGCCCTCTCTCCACTCTGGTTTGCATGCAGACAGGAGCTGGGGGGGCTTTTATCCATGGCAAAGCTGAGATTTATCCAGCTGCAGGCCGAACTTCATGCCTGTCCTGGTGGGATTACAGCTGGAAATGCAGAGGGGAGAGAGGGCAGAGCCATCAGCTGTGAGCACCGGCTAACTCAGTGCTTCATCAGGGCACTAAGGCAGCTGTCACAGCACCATGGTGCTTTTTGGAGCATGTGAGCAGTGTCTTTTTCTGGACACGTACATGGTGGTATTGGAAATCGCCTGGCTGCTCTGAATCACTGCCTGCCCCACCCAGCTCTGCATTTCTGCGGTACGGCTTTTAGTGCTCCCAGATCCACTTCCAAACTCTCCCTCATCCTTTCCATGGGTTTGTTGGGCAGACGGAGCCGTGCTGGAGTCTGGCTGCAGCAGGATGGGACGGGATGGGATGGGATAGGACAGAACAGCAGAGCTGCCGCCTTCCAGTCCTGTTCAATGCTGGGATGCTGGAGGGATGAGCAGCTGAGCAAAGAAAACGTTAAGAAGAATCCACACACTTCTGGCTTGAAGTAAGCTGCTGATCTCAAGTAGCAGAGGCTTTTTAGAACCTGTGTTTCAAGCAGTAGTTTTGTTTGTTTAATCCAAGCACTGATGGGAAACGCGTAAACAGCCGGTCGGTTCTAGCAGCTCCTGCCCGTAACAAAGCTGAAGTTCTTTGCTGTAGGAGGCAATGCTTGCTGCAAGCTGCCTCCTGCTCGTGTGCACAGCACTCTGCTCCCCCTCCCAGCCAGCAGCACAGAAATGCGCAGCCACAGTCACTGCCAGAATATAAAACCAAATACAAAACAGAAGATCAAAACCCGCCGCGGTAGCGTTGCTCGGAACCGCCACAGCTTCTATCTACTGGAAAAAAACCACACAGCAGCAATGGGCTTACCTCCCCGCAGCTCCCATCCTGCACGGGGCTGGCATCCATGCTAGGCTGCAGGAGCAGCGAGCACTCGGCTTTGCTTTGCGACGGCTCCTTGCAGCGCTCCCGGCTCCAGCAGCTCCCCTCCGAGCTCCCACATGCTTTTGGAGCGCTGGAAGGAATACTGCCGGCATCTGCAGCCCGGCACAGCGGCTGCAGAACAGGAAATCCTGGATTTCGTTTCCCTCCAGCACACAAAAAGTGTTCGGTGAATGACGCGAAAACAGCTGGAAGGGCAGTGATGTCACTGCGACCAATGCCACGGGACGGAGCTGGGATGCACTTTTCTTTCTGCTCCGAAGTTGCATGGTGTGAATGTGAGCTTCGGTCAGTCCACTTCTCCTTTTCCCCGCTGTCCCTCGTGAAAACTGCTTCATACAGAAAGAAAAACCAAACGCTGGGTCAGTAGAAGGTTATTGGAAGGCAGTGATTTCCTTGCATTCTCTTGGAATTTCTGTTAGCTTCAGACGATGAACCCTACAGGCTAAAGCTTACAGGGCTTTGCAATTTATTTCTGAAATTATGTGATGGTTTAAGATTGAAATTTTCCCCAAACAGTACTTGTTTACAAGAACAGAATGTCCACCGTTCCCAATTTATTTTCAGTTTTTGCATCCTTTAATTCCTTCCCCATATCTATATATGTGTATCTGTATATACACAAACATAACTTTTATTTCCCCTACTGCTGAGAATGATCTTCTTCTTTCTCAGCTGCTGAGCGCTGGCACACCCACACATCGTGTGACTTCTTTGGAGCTGCCTCATTCTCAGTGCTGCATTTTCTGCCCCTGGGGTTGGTAAAGCTGAGGTGGATGCTGCCACCTTCACCTTTCGTCTTGTACTTAATGTGCAGTAGAAAATTAGGGCAATCTTTGTAGGTCCTTTTTGACTATCCCATCCCATCCCATCCCATCCCATCCTACCTTACCCCATCCCATCCCATCCTACCCTATCTTACCCTACCCCATCCCATCCCATCCCATCCCATCCTATCTTACTCTGTTCTATATTTATTTTCTTTAAACAGTCCTATGACCCTGCAAAATGAACAAGAACACAACTGTGGAAGAGAGGTGAGAGAGGTAACACCAAGTACAGTGCAAGCCCCCAGCCCCATAGCTGGAACCAACCCTGCAGAGTGGTTTGGAAGATGCAAGAGCTGCGCATCATTCATCTTTTCTCCCCATGAATCATTTTCGGCAGCTGAGGCGATCCCTGGGAGAAATAACTGTGTGCAAATGTTTGCAAAGAGCTCAGATTTGTACAAGGGGGGATAGAAAAAAAAAGAAAAAAAAAAAAAAAAAGATAAAAGATAAAACCAAAAAAAAAAAAAAATTTAACAAGAAAAACAAAAAAGAAAAACAACTACAAAAGACAAGGAAAAAAAACAAACAAAAACCAAACACTTCAGCCCCATTTCTGGAGCTGTCTGCAGGGACTCGCTGGTCACTGGGCTCCCCCTCACACCCCTGCTGAGCCCTTCCCCGCTGCTCAGCACTCCAGCAGGAGATGCAGGAGATGCATTCTGCACTCTGCACGTTTGTATTTTTAAAAGCAGAAGACACGAAGGAACTCCTTAATAGCTGTGTGAGGCTTTATCTGAGCCTCCCGCGGGTGGTCGGCCCCGCATTCAGACTGGTATCCTGTGGGCAGGAGGCCAAGGGCAGATCACCCGCACCTCTGTGAGTGCTCGGCACTGGGAAATGTCTGACAGGATGCACCTGAAGGATGTCTGACAAACAGCGATCAGAGGAGCTGCTCTCCTTTGCACAAAGCTCTCAGCCCCGTGCAGGGACTGGGCTGACCGGGCTGGCAGTGTGTGGCACTGGGGCTGGGCCGGTCCCCATGGCACAGGAGTCTCTATGAAACCAGAGGAAGGAAGATCAGAGTTGGTCATTGCCAACCTATTCAGATTAAGCTCTCGTGTAAAGCACAAGCCAGGTATTTTTTAGTGGAAATGCACGAGTTGTGTGCCCAGGGTCTATTGAATAGGATGAAGAGCTTTCATACCTTTGAGGCAGATCCTGGTTCTCCTGAATCTACAGAGAACTGTGATTTTTCTATGCAGAGAGCTGTCACCTAATGATGGGAAAGGAACTGAAGTTGAGGTACTCACAGAATCCTGCAGCTCAGCACCGGAGACCTGCAGGAAGGAAAGAAACCCCACGGGCTGTAACCCCACGGGCTGTAACCCCACGGGCTGTAACCCCACTCCTGTTCCTGTCCAATAGAGAAGGACCCTTCCCCAGGCAGGAGAGGAACCTCTCAGCTCTGACATCAGTCAGCAAGAGGAACCATTTGCTTGCCCAGCAAGAGACATATTTCTTTTGCTAATGGCACCAGCACAGGAGACAATCCAGGAGGAACAACGTGAAGTGATGCTTCCTATGCACAAAATAATAAACACATTGTATGGCAATGGGAAATGGAGTGAATTGCTGGAAGAGGGGCTGGCACATCTCCTGGGGGGCCTGTTCTGCTGCTGAGTGTTTGGCTTGGACTAAAACCTTGGGATTTCTTGCACGGATTTGCAGAGGACAGGATGTTGGTCTCTGATGTGCAACAGATCAGACAAGATGGTTAAGTGGGGTCTGAGGGAGCTCAGAGGTGAACAAGGCAAGATGGGGTGACAGCAGGAGAAGAGGAGCTGGGGATGCCCTCATGGGGATGGGAACATTATCCCTTCTGGAGGTCCATCCCACACCTTTCTGTAGACTGGAGAGGAATCTTAAAGAACAAGAAAAGTCAGCAATGCACTTCATAATGACCTCTGATCCACATGAAGGAGGAGCTGATCCCATTCTGTTCTGCAGGTGCCAGGGACCACTAGGAAACTCAGCTTACGCTTACAAAAATGCGTTTATTTCTGAAGCATCAGTTTTTGGAAAGAACAACATAGGATGAGCTACACATTTGCCATAACAGTGCCTTCGACTTGTTCTCACCTGATAAACAGAGAACTGTAAACACAGCAAACAGCTCCCACTTCTCACTGCAAAGATACAGAAGCTACAATAACACCATGTGAGCGCTACTCTGTTTGGATGAGCATCTTTTGGCATCCTCACTTATTTGCTTGTAAGATTAAGTTCATAATACTGTTGTTTATACTCATCCTCTCACCAACGAGAGGAAAACTATGACAGCTAATTGGGTTCAATCAACAGCTGCTCACTGCCTTTTAGAAGAGCTCCAGTGTAATGGTTTTCCAAACCTGGCTGTTGAATTGCCCCCACTTTGTTGTTGTAAAACAGTCAAGTGAAAAACTGTAATATGCAGAAAAATGTTGGGTAAGTGAAAAAGTAATTGAGAGGAATTGAGTGGTTAAAATATACCCAGCAAGTGTTTCTGGTATTTTATCTGCTTTATAGCAACAAGTGAGATAGTGCCACTGAATGCATTTGTTTTGGAAAGACACAGGTACCAGAGGGAATAAATCAGTGCTTCTGTTCAGCAAGAGTCCTCAGTTATCATGGGAAAACCATTGTTACACACATGGGCAGAATTTGGCCTAGGACTTGTCACGTCTTAGGGAAACCAGAGAGGGAAGGGCACCTTTCTTCTCTAGTGGATGTGCCCCTGAACCCCTATAGAAGGACCTCACAGTGTGGTCCCAGCACTAGGCTGAAGGAGCCGTGCACATAAGGGGATGAGGACCTGCGTGGTGCTGCTGGGGTAACCCAAAAAAGCAGCACTGATGCTGGGCCCCAACTACTGGCAGTGCTGTTCCTTGGGGTGTGAAGGGGACATGGAGAGAGGAAAGGTCCCGCTGTGCAGAATGTGAGCAACCTCACAGCACTGGTAAGGCACAGGATGCATCCGCAGGCAGGGAGCGTGCGTGGAGCTGGGTGAGAAGAAGGAGTTGATGAAAAGAGCAGAAAGAAATGAAGCAGTGGTAAGTGTGATGACCAGAGCAATGCTCTGAGAGCTGAAGCAGGCAGCAGAGAGCTGGGGCTCCGTGCTGGAGCAAGTTCACACATCTGTGTCCCTGAGCATGGACAGCAAAACTGCTGCTTGCTATTCCTGGCCACTTCCATGGTCTCGCATGCACGGTGTGCAGAGAAAGCATTTCAGCAGATGCCAGTGTGTGGATGAATAATCATCTTTGGCTTGAACAAAGAGCCCCTGGAGTTGGAGAAATGGAAAGAGAAGCTCCTAGGATGTTTCCACCATTTCCTATCAAAGGCTGTGGGGATTTTCCAGCCCCGCTGGGTCAGGAGTGGGCATCGCAGCGGTAGGTGCAGTCAATGTCTGCTGGGTCACTCCAACAAGTTGATCATAAAGTTTTATCTTGTGTGTATCAAAAGATTTCCACTGCTACAAAACTCCCCTGAACAATCGAGGGGTCTTCTGCAATGCAGTCGGTAGTAGAGCAATCCTGGATTTCAGATGAAATATCTTAGCTCTCTTAAGCTGGCTTTATTTCATTCCTTCACTGACGACGCGCTCTCTTTGCTCATGAGCCGACTCCTGATGGCCATGCTGCTGTGTCTGGAGATCTGGTCCTGAAACTCTGAGGTCATAAAGAAATAGAGGATGGGATCCAAGCAGCAGTCCAGACTTGCAAGAGTCAAGCAGAAGGGCTGGGTGTGCAGCGTGATCCTGCGCAGGAGGCAATCTGTAATAACGTTCTCTTTCACCATCATGTAGAAGAAGAAATTGATGTGATACGGTGCAAAGCACACGAAGAACACGATGGCACAGGTGGATACCATCCTCGAAGCTTTCCGGCCCTCGCTGTTGTTTTGCAGCGGTATCCGGAAGCCCCGAAGGGAGACCTTTGTTTTCCAGGTACAGAACACGATAACGATGAGGGGCCCGATGAAGCCGAAGAGCTCCGCGGTGGCCGTCATAGCCACGGTGGCCACTTTGCTCTCGATCTGCCGCACCTCCAGGTCTGCAAAGCAGGCGTTGGGGTTGTTCTGCAGGCTGAAGCTGCGCATGATGGGGAACAGGGAGCAGGCAGCGCCCACAAAGAGCCAGACGGCCGCGCTGATGGAGATGTCGTAGCGCCGCTTCCAGTCCTTGGCCTTGAAGGGATGGTACAGGAAGAAGTACCGCTGGATGCTGATGCAGGTGAGGAAGCAGATGCTGGCGTACATGTTGAGGTACTTCAGGTAGAAGCACAGCAAGCAGAGGAATCTCCCAAAAGGCCACGTGAGTTTGATGTAGTAGTAAATCCGCAGCGGCAGCGAGAGGACGTGCGCCAGGTCGGCCGCGGCCAGGTTGATCATGAAGATGATGGCTTTGTTCTTCTTGCTGATGAAGCGGCACAGCACCCAGAGGGCAGCGCTGTTGGCCAGCAGGCCGGGGATGAAGATGATGGTGTAGGTGGCTGCGTACAGCGTGGACTTGTACGTTACGTTGGGATCCGAGCAGGTCCAGTTGCTGTGCATCATGAAGGGGCTGCTGGGAGCATTTGGCACAGCAGGGGGAGTGCGGGTCATTCCTGGGGAGAGCAAAAGCAATGGTTGTAAAGGCAAAGGCACTGCAAGAGTTGTCAGTATTCACATTTCCTATCTGACAACACTGAGGCTTAGAATGTCCCCTGTGTAGAACACGCTGCTACCTTCTTCGAATCTGCCCCCTCCTGTTATTCCTGCAGAGGAGACAGAACTGCTACCACAGCATCAGTCCCCTTGCCGTGCTTTCCATTTTCCACAAGCATGGGAGAAACTGTGCCTCGCTGCTCATGAAGGGGCAGGAGGAGCTTCCCATCCTTCTGGCAGCTCTAACCCATCTGTGACATGGCCTCCAGCTAGCAAGGAATACACAGGAGGAAGGTGTGTGTATGGTAACTGTTGAGTCCTGGCCTGAACCACTGATTGAGCACCTGGGGAAAAGACCTGGTCAGCCCTGAGAGCACAGGTGGAGGCAATTCAGCTGAAGCCTGGCTCCACCTCTCTTAGACCTCATTGAAGGAACCACATGGCCCAGTGACCAAAATGTGGATACCAACAACTGGATCATAACTGTGTTTAAGTTACAGGAGTTTGGTTTTATGGGGTATTTCCCCACAGGCTTCTAATTCTTAGTATAGCAATTCCCTTCCCTAATGCAACGGTTAACATTGAATGTTGGCTTCCTGTTTCATGTGGCACTGCAGACACTGCTCCACTGCTTCTGACTCATTTCCTGACAGCAAAACTCGCACGGGGCTTTTGCCAGAAAAAGAAGTGTCTCTGTAGGTAGATATTAGTAACTCATTCTCTGTTACTACGGGTTCTTTTCTTTGTGCTGTAAACAAAAAGAGATTAGAGCTCTCAACTGACAACGTGCACAGATAGTGTTGGTTTTCTTCACTTTGTTAATTGGGGCTGCAGGTGGCCCTAGCCCTGAGCCAATAAAGGTCTGCACCTACAGGCTTTATTAACAGGAGCTGCTGACAATTCTGCTTCTCTTTTTAACTTCTATTTTCTCATGATTTGGAAAATGCAGGGTTATCTCCTGCCACATGCTTAGCTTTAGTAACTGGGCTACATCCTTCAGCTGCACCAAATAGCAAAGAAATGCTGTAGCTGGGTGGGCACTGCACAACCCCCTCCTTCATTGGGACAGCACAATAACACTGAGGTGTCCCAGGCTGGGCCCATCTGCAGCCCCAGCTGGACATGTCCTGCTCCCTCATCACCCTCCAGGTGAGCTCCCACTTTGCCAAGAAGCCATTAAGCATCGCTGTCAGAGTTATTAGCTGCCTGCATGCCAAGGTCAGCCTGACTGCCCCATGCTCTGACAAAACACAATGCCAGATGGCCGCTGACACCACAGAGGAATGGGTGCATTTGCAAGACGTTCCGTTTTGAGAACACGCTGCTATTCAAATGCTGGCCAACGGACCTGTGATCTTCAGTGGGGCTGAGGTCAGATGAGTCACAGCAGTCGGTTTGCATGTCGGGGTTCCAAGATACAGTTAGACTTATTTACATTTAATGTGACAGGTCAGGACTAGGCTGCAACAGCAGCTTTCAGAGTAATCAGGATCGGGCTGCTGACTCAAAGTGGCCACCAAACAGAGATATTTAGGGTAAATGTACGTGTCCGGGATGTATATCTGCTGTAACATCAGGGTGATGCACATGCTTGGTCTCACATCTCAGCCTTCGTGCTCTGATGGCAGCAAGCCATGTCCAGGCACCAGATGGGCATCAGTGGGCTGCAGCAGCCTGAGCCCATGGCGGAGCCCCTGACATGGAGAGATCCCCCCCGGGCTTTGTCCTCATCTGCTAATTGTCCACAAGGTGTCAGAGTTAATCAAAACTTCTCTTCTTTGCCCAGTTGAAGGCAGTTTTCTAAGCCCATAGGGACAGATGGAGGGGCTGGGGCTGTCCCAGCAGTGGGGCAGAGGTGGTGGTGTGGCCGCGTTCTCATGACTTTGTGTTGCTATCTTCTAGGATGATCCCAAAAAGAAGAACTCCTGTGCTGCTGATATTAGGGAAAAAATGCTCTGGGGATTGGTCCTCCTATTCCTGGTGTTTACATGGAGGCAGTGGAGGTCGGGAGCTTCACCCCTCAGAGCTCACAGGCTGCAGAACCCTCTCTATGGAGGGCCAGGAGATGTCCCAGCCCCATCACCTGAGCAAATGTAAGGCTATGACTGGTGGGCAGGGGTGCATGGGACAGCCTCTCCTCTGCCTCAGCTGGCCTCAGGGCTGGGCATATCCAAGAACATGGACTGAGTGGGATGACCTGGTTGGGTGCAGCAGCATTAACGCCATCAATGTGCACATGGGTGATTGCTGCTCGTTGGCGTATGGCGGGTGCTGAGAATGATGACTTCACTACAAAGTCATTAACAAAGACATGAATCCATCCCTTTAACTAAATTGTACAGGAGGCAATTTAGAAGTGGCTGTGAGTGATTAACCTGATCTCAAGGCTCTTGGGAAAGGAAAGGAACTTTCCTGCTCCCTAACTCAAATGCAGCCCTCTTTTCCTTGACGTGGAAACCTGTCCTTAGGCTTTGCCAGGAGGCACATCAAGTAAGAGAGGACTTTCTATGGCAATTCCTGTGGGATCTGGTCTGCAGAGTCTGTTTTTCTGAGGCTGTTGCAACAAGGAAAGAATGAAGCATGCATATAATTACTTGTAGCAGGACAATCTGGAAACACAGCATGGCATATCCAGGAGAAAGCAGCTGCATTGCCCCCTTCCTCCCATTTGCTCAGACTGGGGGTAACTCCCTCTCCATCCCCCTCACCTTCCTCCCTGAGGACAAACACAGACCCACACAGATGCCCCTGGCAGTCTGCAATCAGACTTCCTATCTGCAAAGCTGTTCAGACAGCATTCACTATGCTGTCTATATACTATCAGCAAAGGCTGAAGTCCTTGAGCTGACTTTATCAGCGCTCGTTTCCACGTGTCACGTCAGAAAGTGTTTTTTGTTGGTCCCTCACACCACATTGCGGGGAGACAGCTCCTAGTATGCAGTTTAAAAATGAAATAAAAAAGAATTGGTAGTAGATCTATACAGTGTTATCTAAGCGCTGCTTTGTACGCTTCACTTACAGCCTGTATTTCTGAGGCTGTTGCAACAGGGAAAGAATGAAGCATGCATATAATTACTCGTAGCAGGACAATTTGGAAACACAACATGGCACTTCCAGGAAAAAGAGGTTCATATCAATGCAGCACGGTGCCCTGCTGGCTGCCTGCCTGCAGCAGGTTGATCTGATTACAGCACAAATGTCCTCATTTCAGGGCTGTGAGTACCTCACACTTTTGCACTCACGCTTCAGTCTGAAACCTCTGCACTCAGAAGTGGAAAGTCCTACAGTTACAGGTACTTTTTTTTTTCTGTTTTTCTTCTTCCACAAAGAAAAGAGGTGCGGATCTGGGCTGTTGGATGGGCTGTGAAGATTTCGGTTTGCATTCTGCTCTCGTTCCTACTCCCACAGCTGGCTTGGGCAGCAGTGGGTCCCACCGCCCACACCAGGGCTGAGCTGGGAGCTGGAACCTTGCATGGAGCAGCCCTCTCCTTCTGCACCACTTGCTGCCCCAGTGCTGCTGTCCTCCATCACACGGGTCTGCGGCAAGCCCTGTTTGACACTGACTCACCCTCAGTACTCTGATTTGCTTTTCCCTTTTGATTTGCTTTAAGAAATTTCAGATTTAGGGTCCACCCAACGTGGATCTCACCCATCACTGCCAAACTGCCCCTGGGCTGTGCTGCCGAGCTCCTCCTGAGCACAGGTGAGTGCTATCCCATTGCTCCTCTGACAAAATATGGCTTAAAAGCACCAGTGAATGAAGTTAGCTACGTTTTAGCCAGTGACTGCAGTTGAAACTCGTAATTTCAGTTCTGAGCCTCAGCACTCTTGAGGACAAAGCCACATCCAAGCAGCTCTCTTGCATGTCACGTTATGTCCCCAGCCTCCAGCAGTGATGTCCCGCTATTGTGGTTCAGGCAAAGAGCAGCATGGATGCCACGAGGGCAGCATGAGATTATTATTCCTTTAGTGGCAATATAAATTGCTGTTAGAAAAACAAAAATAAAAGGAAACCCAAACGGATCTGCAGCAGTTCCCCTTACTGCCAAGTACCGTTTTAAAGCAAAAGATATTCTCGGAGAAATCAGGCAAAGGAAGGAATCCGGGCCCAGCAGTGATCCCGGGAAGCAGCAGGAGCACCGGGAGCTGCCCACGCTGAGCCTTTGCCTGCTTTGGTGGCAGCAATTTCATGCAGCTGCTGTTGTGCCTCTTGCATGCACTCATGCAGAGGATTGGAGCACCCGGAGGGCTGCTGTGCTGAGAGCCAGAGCTTCCCAAACCCCCTCCCCGCATGAGCTGAGCCCAGGGAAAAAGCCAGGGAGGGCAATGCCTCCATGGGAGACCCTGAAAGCTCGTTAATGCTTGTTCTAGATCACAAAGAGAGAACGTAAAAGCAGCCTTACCTCGTCAGGCAGTGATCCAGCTGGCGCAGCGCTGCAGACAGGAGGAAGTGCGCCGGCTGCAGCACCACACTAGCCTTGTTTACACCAGCGTGGCAACCTGCGTGACATCAAGGCCTGCTCAAAGGTGCTGCTTTGATGCATCCCTGTGCTGTGCAGCTCTGCTCTGGGGGACTCAACTGCTGGGATCCCAGCCCTGCCGAGCTGAGTCCTGGATGGGTGTATGCAGCGTTGTCCCAAAATGGAGTTCATGTCCCCTCATCTTTGGGGTTTTGGCTCCAGGGTGGCTTGGATCCTCGTGATGCTGCAGAATGTCTTGAGCAGAGCAGCCCTGCCACCATGCCTCCCTTCCAAGCACGGCACCAAGCTGACCATAGACAGGACCCCAGGGTTCCTGCAATCAGCTCTGCCCTTGTCTCCCACCCAAGGGGCTCAGTCACGGCCCAGGGCTGCTCCATCTCACCCACTCCTGTCCCCAGCAGAGCCCAAATTCCCAATAGCTTTCTGTAGAGCTCACTTGAGCCTTGTTTGATGTTTCTCTTACTCTTAATAAGCAGACTGCTCAGACTAGACGTACTGAAGCTGCTGCCAGCAATGTTGAGTGGTTGCACTACGTAAAGTGTTTCCAGCAGTGGGGTGAAATCTCACCTTTATTCTGGGGGTTAAATGGGGCTCAGCCCTCCAGTTCTCCAATCCATTGAGTTTTAAGAGCGTGCAGGGGAACACTGCTGTGCCCATGCCCTGATGGGGAACAGTGGGCATCAAAGGATGGAAAACTAATGGCTTTAATTCAGGTGATTATGGCCCACAATGAACACGCCTTAAAATGCCCTGCTGTGCTTTATGGGCTGCCCTGCTTCCATGAATTGTCAAAGGAGCTTGCTAGAAGTCAGGAGATTGTCAGATGTTTATTTTAAAATCATTTACAGGGGCTTGATGAAAAGCAATATTGAGCTGTTGGCCAGTACTGCAGCGTTTATCAGTGCATCCTGTTTAGCTGGTCTGTAAGCTGTTCATAGCAGCTGGAATTCATCCAGTCGCAGTCGTCTGTTCCACCACTCAGCACTGCAGCTCAGCAAGGCAGAACCTGACTGGGGAAAGGACCTCAGGAGAAATGATGGACCTGAGCAACATTTGGGAAACAAACCTTGTCCCCCCCGGCAGGTGGGATATCTGCATGACCCTCCATCTGCAGCCCTTTCAGCCTCGCTCTGCTCATAAAGCTGACCAATTGGAGGCAAAGCCCTGTTCTTTGGGCAAAGGAGAGAAGGAGTTGACCAGAGCCACACTTGCACGTGTTGGTACGTGAAACACGTTGCCCAGCTTGAAAAGTGAGCTCTAACAGAAGGAAAAACTGTAGAAGTGCACTGTGTATGTGTGAACAGCTCTACTTGCACAACAGGCTTGGAACAGCTCAGCAGTTTGCACACAGACGGTTCCGTGTTTAGTGCAGGTGGCTGCACACAGAGCACAGCAACAAAACGGCAGTTCTAACAGCACCAGCCACGGCACCTGCAGAAATGCTCTGCTGAAGTTCTTCAAGCTGAAGCTGACCCAGCTGCAAAGCGGGGATGGCACTCAGCTGTCCGAAGCAGAAGGATGTTTGTTGTCTGGGTTTTGTAAGAGCTGGCTGAAATAATACAGCCCATACCCTGTCCAGTGACCGCTCCAATTCCGTGCTACCACTCCTAAGGGAGCTCAGTGCTAGGACAGGGCAGTGGTGTGAACCTGGAGGATAGAGATCTTGCTTGCCTGTGCTGCGTGTCAGTTTCCTATGTATGTTATCATGCAGGCAGGGAGCGAGGAAGCGGGTTTTTTGCTGATAAAGCCAAATTTACTCTAGGGATTTTGTAGACAGTTATTCTGGTTAAAGAGGTGCTTTCCCCATAGATTTACCCTAGTTATATAGGTAACACTTCAGTTTGCATACCATGCTGGAAATGGCTCCTGCTCTCAGTTTGGCTCATCAGGATGACCTGTAGGAAAGGAGAGCTGTGCTCCTGCAAAATGCCAGGAGCAACACGTGTGGGAGCTGGAACCCAGGGCAGGGGACACACAGTGCAGGGAGCTCTGCAGCACTGCTCACCTTGCTGCTCTCTGCCTCAGCAGTGAGAAGGATCCCCTGGGCTCTGAGCAGCCATCAGCACTGCCTGGGGTTGGGAAGCTGTGGGGCTTAATTATTATTACTATAATAATAATATCATATTTATTATTCGATGTGTTATATAAAAATTATATATAAGGCTTTTAATATCTCTATATTACATATGATAAATGCAGCACGTAGCAGGTAACACACATATGCTATGTCACATTTATTCGTAGGAGCGCAACCAGGAAGCGAAAAGCAGATGTGGACGTTGGAGGACATGAATGCGTTATTTGTTGTAAACCCCTCTTGATCAGATAACAGAAAGAGGAACGCTGACAAGCATTTCAAAATGTGCTGCTTCCAGCCCCCCCCCTCTCATGATGGGAATCATTTCTGCCTTGAAGCACAACAATTAAAACAGCCATAGGGGAAAGGTAACAAGTGGGTGTCCAGGGAGAAATAATTCTGGAGTCCCTGGTGGTATTTTTGTGTTCTGGAGCTGTGAACCCTTGGCAGCTCACCCCAGGCTTTACGCACCCAGCTGAGCCTAGCCCTAACCCTAACCCTAACCCTGGACCCTCAGAACTGGGTGACACTGGGACTTTCCCCTAAGAAAATGCTGCTGCCAATGCAGCCACAGGCAGTCATCCACTGGAGTGGTTGTTTTCTCAGTTTTGCTGTTTGCTTCTGAAGTTCTCTTCTTTCAGCAGAAACTAGGAAGGAGGAGACGTGTCTTACACTGTAGCACAGCCTCTGAGGAGCATTTTCCATGCCACTAAAAATAGGTTTATCATTCAGCCCGGGCTGAAACTTCTTTGCTGCCCCTCCCACTTCCAAATACCCCAGCATGGTACCTCTGGCTTTTTGGTGTGGGTGAAAGAAAGGAGGGAGAGACCAGGAGGGAATGCTTGCTTATTTGTCACAGCACTTTGGTTTTAATTGCTCTGCCTGCTTTGTCCAAGAGGATTGCAAAAGTTCTGCTTCTAAGGGTGTCTGTGTAGCTGTAAGTAACCTGTGCTCCATAGCAGCTCCAGCACTCCTGCATGTGTTTCCTTACCTGCCCACATCCTGAATGCATCCCAGCGTGCCTTTGGGAGCACTGTGCTCGCTGCCAGCAGTGCTCCTGGGGGACCCAACTCAGCATAAATGTCACACGAAGGAGAGGATTTGGAGAGCCCTACATGAGGGTTCAGCTCTTCATGCACTGCTGCAAGGAATGGAATCATGGAATCACCAAGGTTGGAAAAGACCTACAAGGTCACCCAGTCCAAGGAGATTTTTCCCACCTCCCAGTACCAGATCATCATATCAAAGGAACCAGGTCAGCTCTGAAGCAATCAGCTGCCAGCTATGGCAACTCGTACATGCTGGTGACTAACCACCTAGTATTGGCAAGCCAATTAGAAGAAGAGTGCTAATGAAAGCCGCTATCCTGGTGTGCAGCTGTATGCCCTCAGGTTGTTGCCATTGAGAACCTACATGAATACAGTAGCTGGCTTTCAGAAAATGAGGCTTGCAACCTATGCTGGACCACTGGGGCATCCCCCTTCCCACAGCTCATGCTGCTTGAGGCAGCATGTTTGGTAGCTGTGAAGAGCCTGGCTCCGCTAAGGAAAGTTCATGAAACCAGTGTGGGAAGATCCATGGCTCTGAGTTCAGGTATTTGCATCTTTGCATTGTTTTCTCTCAGCAAAACAAGCCGGAGGAGTTCCCACCAGTTATGTGATGCTGCCTACAGGCACCAATGCACACAGCATGCTTTTGGCATGCACAGAAAGGCAGAGGAATGGGCACTGAGAAGGCTGGAAGGAAAACAAAGATGCTTCAGCAGCCAGTGGTCTGCTGATGTCCCAGATGCTGTCTGTGATGCTGCGGGCTGTGAAGTGAAAAGCAATCATTTTCATGTGAACTGGAACACAAAAACAGCGCGTTAATTCCACGGGGGGATTCCCGAGGCTGGAAAATACCCTCCTAGCAGCCATGAGCCCCTCCACTCCTGTCCTTCACTGTGCTTCCCCTTTCTCTTCAGCTGGGCAGACAGCAGTAAAGGTTTCAGCAGAAAACTCGAATAAATTGAAAAACAGGAATTAGTTGACAAGGCTGAGGTCAGACTGCTAACGTCCACAGATGAGGTCGGTACGCAAATCAAACCATGGGACAGCAGAAGTCAAAGCAAGTCAACTAAACCAACGTAATGAAGTACTGGAAGAGGCATGGCACTAATGCTAATCCCCTGCAAGATCTGTCCTACATCCTGCCCTAAACCAAAGCCACCTGCAGCTGAAAAAGAATGAAATCCCTCGTAACTTCATTGGTTGTCCTTCATAGTCATATCCAGGTGTGTAGCCAATGGGCTGAGGCCCAAGAAGCCACTGATGCCACAGGGCCAAGAGGAATCCAGGCTGGAAAGCGCTACCCAAGGCCCAGACAGGAAAGGGGTTGATGGGGATGCGGGGTGGGGAATACAGCTACACGAAGAGGGAGCAGTAGGACTGCGATGGAAGCACTCTGTGGGACCACACTGCATTACAATTGGGTTATTTCCCAAGGGAGGTCTGCATCCCCGCCACTGTGCAGAGCTGCCACCATTCTGGCAGACTTGTGCAGTTCAAGGCTGGTCGGGGGATGTGTAGGACAAACAAAGTGCCTTACAGACACGAACACCAGTCTAGGCACGTGCCTAGCTATCAGAATATAAACCTCTTCAGAGAAAAAAAACAAGTTTGATGACATCAACAACTACCACAAAGCCATTGGCAGCAGAAGTCATGCTCCAGCTCTGCTTGGGGGAGCTGCTGGCTCTTTCACTTATAAAGAACTTAAGTAAGCTGTCATTCTTGCAGCGTGTAACAAGCTGCCAAACTGCCTCGCTGCTTGGACTCCACCAAAGCTTAGTATTGCTGGTTACCAGTGCCAAGGCTGCTCCTTCCTGTGGGTACAGAGGGCTCCATCTGAAGTCCTGCGGAACAGCAAGCTCCAGACAAACAGGCAGAGATCTGGGGAGGGGCTCGGAAAGGAGCTGTGGCATCCTACAAGGAGGTGGATTTGGGCTTCTGAAATCGGTGGGAGGCAGCAGAGCAGGAGCCAAGGGAATGCATGTTGGGGCTGGGGCTGCTTCCCAGCCTGGCGAGTGCTGTCCTTCGCTCACATCTCATGGGGAGTGTTAGCTCCATCTGTGTGCTGGAAGCAATGAGCAAGCCTGTACGGTTATGAGCAGTTTCGTTTGGACAGAGGAGTCAAGATTTCCTTGGCAATGGCAGTGCATTGGCCCTGTTGGTTTGTTTCAGTCACGACTTCTCCTTTTGATGGTTTCTCCAGTATCTCTGTATTTAGGTCGTCTCCTTTCCCCCTCCTTTTTCTTGCTTAATTTTGTCTTTCTCTCACCAGACGCAGTTTTTCTGTGACAACCGAAGAGGAAATACAACACAATATCTTAATTACATCTGCAGCTTTCCGGAGTTCTGCCATGTTTAAAGCAAACAAAGAGCACCCTTCAGATTCTGGGGTGACACGACTCAGCTACATCTGTTTTTCTTTCTCTTTTCTACCTTTTGAGTTTCTGCCCCCCCTTTTTTTTTTATTTTTCTACCCATAACATGGATTATATCAAACCACCAATTCCTTGTACTGTGCTGCTGGAGCTGGGGTAGAGGCTGCCCTAAAGGATTGGAGTCCAAGTCCCTGCATTTGTGCATGAATGATTACACACAGGGCTAATGAGCAGGGAGAAGGAAACGTTTGTTTCCTTTGAGTCACTCTAAGTTTATTTTCCCCTCTGCATTACAGTGCCATGAGCAGAGGGAAAGTGCACTGTGCCTGACCCACTGCCTCGAGTCCTGCCTGCTTGCTGGGGCTGAGGGCAGAGCTCTAGCTGTCAGCACAGTGCAAATACTGCACGCAGTTCCTAGGGCTGGCGTGCTGCTTAATTCTAGCACAGAAATCAGCTCTGCTCGAAGTGCATCTGAGCTGTGTGTGCAAACATTCAGGGCATTAATGACAAACAACTCTTGCAGATGACTTCCCACGCACACTGTGCACATTTAGCTAACACCAAGGAGCAAGATCACACCATTCTACACCCCCCGAGGAACCAAGCATCCCACACGCTTCAAACTGCCTTATAAAGTGCAGGTTTTGTTGCTTTCAAATGAAGACCTTTAAGAATATTTGGGAGATTTGGCAGAAAACCTTTGAGATCATAGAAACATAGAATAGCCTGGGTTGAAAAGGACCACAGTGATCATCTAGTTTCAACCCCCCTGCCACAGGCAGGGTCACCAACCACCAGACCAGGCTGCCCAGAGCCACATCCAGCCTGGAGATCGGGATAATGCCTTTTCATCTAAACCTGTCAGGCGGGCTCCATGTGTAGGACATCCCAAGAATTAGTAAAAGAGAGAAAGCATTCAGAAAGCCAGGCTGAGGGCATGCTCTCTTGTTTCTCCTCCACCCTGAACTCAGGGGGAGAAGCCTTTTGGTCACAGGGCACTGCACAGAGCCCTGTAATTCCAAGCAGCACAGCAGCCTCCCTGGGCAGCAGTGCAGAGCAAACAGCAGCATGCCGTGGGCCCCAGCTGTGAACCAGCGGAGTGCTTTGCATGCAGCTGTTGCAATTTCTCCTTTCAGACCGGGCTATCAGGCTGTGTCTGGCTGTGGGTTTTGGTTTGCTTGTCTGCTTGGCTTGCTGAGCTGTACTGAAGCCCTTTGGGGTGTGTTTTTCTGTTTGCTCTTTGTGAGCAGAACGTGGACACTTCCCAGACCTGCAGGCAGTTCTCAGGTTCCTCTTCCATGCCGAAGTCACCCCCATCCCTACTTCTCAACAACTTTGCACATAGATAAAAACACATTTCGCCACCGTAGATGATAAAAGTGATTGCCTCAGGGAGCTGCCTCTCACGTACTCACAGAGCAACAGTCCTTTTTTGAGAGCGATGAGGCAGTTTTTTGTTTTCAGATAAAACAAGCCTGGTTTGTGGTCAAGGCATGCACGGCGACGTGAGAACTTTGCTCAGCAGAACAAAGGCGTCGGGGTGCAAAGAAGTCGGAGGGATTCTTATTTCTCCCTTTCTGACTGGAAGGAGAACTAACAACTGGAAGAAGTGCCGTACGGTCAGCATCAGGGATTTCAAGTTAGCTCTATTAGTGTGTATTTATTAGATTGCCACGGAGCAGAAGGCATCGTGCTTCATCAGAGCAGTGTCCTGCCTTCTGTCAGCAGCCTCAGCAGATGCTCCAGAGGAAGGAAAGAGATGCCCTCCCTGGAGCGCATGGCTGTAATGCAGTACGTGTCAGAGCAGCAGCCAAATTCCAGAGGGAGAATGAAAGGGGTATGGCCAGGGCTGGGGAGGGCTTCACCACTCTGACAGCAGCTGTGGGTGACCGATGTGTGTTCAGACAGCTCCGGCAGTTAGGAAGTGCTGTGTGCTGAAAGGGATGAGCAAATCCTGAGCAGTGCACAGAGCAGCTTGCAGGAGGATAGAGGGACGGTGAGCACGAGTAGTCTGGCACTGAGATGGTGCTGGGCACAGCCTCCGGGTGATGAAGTCTGCTTTGAGCTGCAGAGCAGGGAGAGAGAGTCAGGACTGACTTCACACACAGTCCGGCCAAACCTGCAGGCAGGAAATGTTTGCTATTTGCTGGCAATATGGTTTCTTGTTAAAACTGGCAAAAGTAATTAAACTTATTCTCCTGAGGATTGAATGGGCGGTGGCAGAAAATATATTATTTTTTCTTCCTGAAACGTAGATTAAAGCCAGAGGAGCTCTGCAGCTGAGAGGACTCATTGTTTTTCTGCCCTCTATGCCAAAAGACGGAGGGAGGGCATTTAAATTCCACTGCTGTGCTGTTTAAATGGGAGCCCTTTCACATAAAGATCTGAACTCATCTCCTCCCGTAGCCAACAGCCTCTTCTGTTACAGCTGTATTTTGAAAATTACACGTTTAAGTCTTGGCTGCCCTTCATCTCATAGCTACTTTTGCAGGCACAGCTATATATAACTTTCTTCAGAAACTGGCCCAAGGTGTACGTGGCTGCTTTCCGCCCATGTGTGCTGGGGCTACAGCCAGCACATCGGCCTGTCCTTGCACAGCAGGCACTGCTATGCCTGGTGCTGGGACGCTGAAGCACGCTCCATTCATTGCAGCTCATGGGATTCTCCTCTGGCCCCAGGGACGGAGGCTCCTTGGGAGAGCAAAGCAAGGAGCTCAGAGGAAAAGCTGAGCCCACGATGCGACCTTTCCCTCCCTCGTTTGACTAAGCGTATCTTGAACTCTTGGCTGCACAACTGGAAGAGCTGAGAAAGGAAGGGTGGAGAAGGCACCCTTCCTTTTTACAGTGAATAACTGACAGGCGTGGTATTGAGGGCAGTCTCCCTTGAGGCACGAGGCATGGGTGGGAGCCCACCTTGAATGCCAGCTCCGTTGGCATTGCAGACAGTCGGCACCACCACAGCTGCCAGGCTCATGGCTTCCATTTGTTTAGCCTAAGCATCTCTGCAGCTGCGTTCTGAGTGGAGCCAGATCCTGCCAGGATGTGTGCTGGGAGCATGGGGACTGGGACACCTAAGTTCCCCATTAGGGGTGAAGGAGCTCTTTCCAGCTGGACTGAGGCAGGAGCTGCCCTGAGCAGGGCCAGCTCAGGGCCCGTGGCGCAGCTCCATGGACACAGGTGGGAACACAAAGTGCCTGCAGCTCTTTGGCACGTCCATGGCAATGTTGGCTGTATGTGGCTGCAGTTTTGGTACCTTTGTTCGATCAAAAACACTTCTGTGAAGCCCAGGTCCTTATTTCAAGCTCATTTTGAGTGCTTGGCCTTTGGTTGCTGATGGAAAGCTGATCACTGGTGAAGGCAATTGAGAGATTTCCTCATGCAGGTCACCAAACTGAACTTTCAGAATAATACACATTTCTCTCAGCCTGTTTTGAATTAGAAGAGTAAATTTGGGCAAAAGATTGCTAACACTGGAACACCAACCAAGCAGCTGTATGAACACGGGTTTACCTGGTCCAAATTCTCTGAGATTTCACATTTGTTCTCAACATTTTTGCTTTGCAGCAACGTGCTCGGGAGCCCTCTGTCCTCTTGTATAAACTTGTCCTGCACTCCCCACTGCCTTTATTAGACTGAGGTGTGACTGCCCCAGCCGGGACCCACACTGGTCCTGGATGATCCCATGGAGCACAGCACGTGCAGCTGCTGTAACATAATTTGCACTCAGAGCTCAGCTCCAGCACAGCCAGCAGCGTGGCTGTAATGGTGCAGCTCAGTGCTGCGCTGCCGCAATGTATTTATCGCAGTGCTGCGGGCAGCTTTACAGCCCACACTGTTTCACGCAGCTGAATGTTAGTAGCTCCCCAGACAGCAGGTTGGGAACCTCCTGAGGCATGAGATGAAGTACAGACTCGTTTATGTATTTATGTAACATCTCTGATGAATTGTTTGAGCACCCAGTGACCTTTAACGTGCTCAGGACAGTGCTATTAGCTCTGTTTTGCACAAAGGGTGCAAGAAACACAAAGTACTGAGACAAAAGACTTCTGATCTCTCATGCTCTTGGTCTCCTTACCCACGCAGCCTTTCCCATCAGTATTTATGCAGCTCTGCCTCTGCAGCTGCCTGCCCGAGTGAGAGAACCCCACGTGCAGAGACTCACTGCACTGCAGCTCTGCTGATGGATGCAACTGTGCCAAACCAGCGTGTTGTCCCACAGCCCTGCAAAAAGGTCTTCACAGATTTTAGGGCCTTTCACCCTTCATAAAACCAGAATGTGTCCAGCATACCATGGCAGTCTCAAATCACTTCCAAAACAGCATCTATACAATCTCTATAGAGAGTCAGCTGGCATGCCATTGAGGTGCACACATTGCATAGCTGGACAGGAAGCCCTCCTCATTCCTGTGCTTGCTATCCCGAACCTAACAGTCACTAGGACTGGCTCCTGCACTGTGCCATCCTTCCTTTGCTCCAGCTAGGGCTTTTTTTCTAAGCAGTCCTGGAAAAGAGTCTGAGAAGGGCTACAGATGAGGTGGATCAAAGCCTTGTGCCAAGCACTGCTAGAGGATTTGGGGAGCTGCTCAGGTGCCAGCCCTGGCACAGCTTGAGGTGGCCAGGAAGAAGCAGGGACCTCCTCACACCAGACCCACAGCTCTGTCAGGAGCTGCTCAGGCCTTGGCTCTTGCTGCTGCCAAAGCTGTGGTTGATGGCTCCTGCAGTGGAAATCCACGCTCCGCTCAGCCTCCCCCTGCTGTTGCAGGGCCTCCTCACTACGTCAGCCATGGAGTGGGCATAGTGTACAACAGCATGCAGCAGGCTGCAGAGCTGGACTGGTGGGTGATGAAGATTGTCATCAAAAACTGTCACCAGGTGTGTCCTGTCTCTGTGCTCAGAGGAAGCCAGGGAGACCTGCTGAGGGTCAGCCTTACGTTTACAAGACCACATTCTCTCGCTGTGGTCAATAGTTGTGGTGGTGGTGAAGAGAGCGAAGAGGCATCTACTGTGCTAACAGAATGTTGGTTTACTGGAAAGGGAAGAAAGATTTTTAAGGGCCTGCCAAAAGGAAGCCTGGTGTAACAGTGACTCAGTGTCTTGTATGGAAGTCTAGGAGGCTGCAGGGCTCCACAGGCAAAGCCTCATAGCAGTGATGCTTGGCAGCAGCTGCATCCAATTGCAAAATCACTATGCTAATTATTATTCTATCCCTTAGTAGCCTTGAACAGCCTCACCTGGCCTCCCACCTCTGCCAATAGCTCTATTTAAACTCAGGCCAAGGCTCTTAGCTCCTTCTTGCCCTTGGTGCAGTCATGCTCACCTCCAGCATCACCCTTGGTCACAGCACTGGGATGGACATCAGCTGTGCAGTACAGGTACCTTGCCCCTAGGGAGAGCCCTTAGAGAGTTTGTAGGGGTCCTGTTAGGGCCCAAAGGAGCACTCTGTGTTTGATTAAGACCACCGTACTTTAGAAAAATGCACAGTTGGTCATTTCCATGACTTCCAGGCATGTAGCAGAGCTCTGGGCTCCTTTAGTTACTGATGAGAAATGGGTATGGTTAGGGTGTGATTGTTTTAGTTGCCTGTTCTCAAAGATAAACTTTGCCATTTTGTCTGTTTTTCTCCGGGGGCTAAAGGGAAAGCCTAAATGACTAACTAGCATCTAAGATTATGTAAGCTGTGTCACGTGCTCTGTTTGGAGCCACTGAAAGGTTGAGATCAGAACCACATACAGAGTTCAGGCAGCAGAAATACAAGAGACTGTAGGATCTTGGTTAGGGATTTAAGGCCCTAATTTCCACTTAAGTGAGCTGCTAAAAACATTTTGAGCCAGCCTGGTGTACTTGGGTTGAGGGTCAGAGCAGGAGCTGAGCACTGTTCTCCTTCAACCCCATGCCCTTACAGCTGTGCAACTGCTGTTCCTCCTTACACCTATCATACTGCTGGTGATGGGCTTCTTTCCCTGCCAACATCCAACCAGCTTCTTGCTCTATAGCAAACATGGCTGTGGAGTTCATTTCAGCTTCATACACTTGTATTTAGAGGGTTAATTATAATTATGACTTATCTTTCGGGGCCCACTTGCTATTTTAAGATTATTTTTCAGCTTCAAGCCTAGGTTAAATGAACTTTCCCTTGCTGCACACGTGTGCTCAGAGCAGGAAGGAACTTGACTTTGTCAAGATTTATTTCCCTTTTAACCTAATTATGTGACTATTTGTAACAATGAGCTTCAGTTCCACTTCAGGTACTGAAGTGTCTTCTGTAGGTAATTATTTGCCTCAGGCTACAGCGTCTACTACTGAAATTCAGTGAAATGAAAGAATTTGTACATACAGCATTCAACATGTATTATTACCGAAGTCTGTCCCTGTCTTGAACTGCTTGAGCAGAAGACATGGAGCTGGAAATAAGATGTGTGTGTGGAACTACACCAAAACTCTCAGTTTCCCCCATACTTTGTGCTCTGTGTAGCTGCAGTTGCTAATTAAAGATAATGCCAAGCTCTCCCAGCTGCAGGCCCAGTGTGGGGCCTCTGTGGTGATGCCATCCAGAAAATGGTGGCTAAGGAGAGCTGGGGGTGGTGGGAATGGGGGAAATGGCAGCAGTGGGGCTCCCAGCAGCAAGGGATGGGGCACTGCCTGTGTGCACCCAGGTGCTGCCCTGAGACCATTTGCCCTCAGCTGCTGCTCACAGAGCTCTGTTGGGGTGGAAGGGCCCCTGTGGCCATCTTGGCAGCCCTGTGGTGGCAGAGGGGAAGCAGTGGGTGTCTGCAGCCGGGGCTGCCTGTGGTGAGGGCTCACCCCCACCAGCAGCCCCGGTGCCTCAGCAACGGTTTCTGAGGGAAGCAGTCTGTTAACTGAACCCACAGACACTTCTTGTTTCTGTCAGCCCACGCGGTATAACAGCTTTGTACACTGCTGCTGCCCTCCATGCAGCTCTCCTGGCAACAAAGGTGTGCTCCTTTCCACCTTCCTCCTCTTGTTCTTTGCTGCCTTCCCCATATCTTCCCTTTCCCAGTCCTCATAAATCCCTCCATCTCTTCTCATTTCTTTCCTTCTAACCAGTCCTTCTGTCTCCTTGCCCCTTTTGGTGCTGCACACCTCCCCTTACACCTTTATCTTTACATTGCCCACTTGTTTCCAGTCCTGTTTCTGCAATGCTGGCTCTCATTTTGTTCATTTTCTGTTTCATTTCCTTTACCTCTCATCTACATTCTCCTTTTGTCTCTGAAAGCTTTCATTGTTCTCTAGAGAAGTCTTCATCCCTCACAACAACCTCCAATTTCAGGCCTCCATGCTCTGTTCCACCTGAGACTACTTTGTCCATTCAGCTCTTTCATTCTTTCTCTCTCCAATCCTTTTGCTCTTGATATAGAATCAAAGATGCTCTTTTCCAGGTGCCAATCATGTCTTGAACAACCAACACTATCTGCTCATAATTGCTCAGGACTCTGCTTAATTAGAAAAGGGAAAAGCCAATGATATGTCAGTGATGTTAGGGAGTCCAAGGAAACCACTTGTACTTTCAATTTGGAATGATGTAATGACTTTCTAAGAGGTGTGAAAGTTGGAGGGGCAGAAAGAACTTTGTTCTTGCAAACCTCAAAGAAAAAATCATTTGCTTTGGGTTTACATTTTAACAGGTGGTTCTTCTCTCAATTTTAACCACTTCTGTGTGTGCCTGGGAGCTCAGTTCCACATCAGCTTTCATGTGAATTCAGGGGTCTTCCAGATTGCCCCTTCTCTTGATATTCTTGATCAACTCTCTTAAAAAATAAAGACATGAGTAGTTCAGCCTTCTTAAGTAATAATCACTCTGTCCATCTTGTTGCAATAAGCACTGAAAAACTCTCCTAGAATGGCCAAGTTTCCTTTTGGGATGATGATGCTCTGGTTCAGGGGATTGATAAGGAAAGTCACCACCAAGTGCTTCCTGTACCTTTTTCAAGAGCCTCTCTCTAATTCCCAGCATCTATAGGTTGCTGTCTGTGTAATGGTCTCTGCCACCTGTAGTGGAAAAGCTAAATTAGGGCTTGAAGCAGTGATGGAGCACCTGGTGGGAAGGCAGGGCCAGCCAGGGGAGCTCAGGTGCATGCAGTGTACTGAGTGATGGAAGGGATGGAGCCAGGATCCACCCCTGCCCAGCCCTCACTTAAGGGCTGGCAGTGGAGGTGAGGGCATCTCTTGCTGGAGATCCCTGCCTACCTGAGGCCTTCCAAAAGTAAGCAGCTCTTTTCCTTCATTTCTGCATCTGTGGCTGCTGCATTTGGGCTTGTTCTCGTTTGCTGTAGCCAAAGACTTTGCCACCCTGCTATTATCATCCCATTATAGCATTACACAACCATAATAACAAAGGGTATTATTGTCAAAGAATGACTCTGAACTGCAGGGGGACAGCTGGAAGGCAGGTGCAGCTGGAGCATTGCTCCTAGGTCTGTTTGAAGATCCAGAAAGCGGTGACTTCCCAGCCATGGGGCTGCTCAGGTCGGAGCTTTCTCTCATTTTCCTTCCTGCACACACGATGGCAGTATGTGCCTTAAGCAACACTCAGTATTCAATTTAAAAAACAGTGAAAACTTCTAATCCTTCTTCTTTATGGTGGCTTGTGAGAAATGAAAACTATTTCTTCCCCAGTGCTTAAAATCTCATCTTCCTTTCCTCTATAAAAATGCACTTCATTCCTAGCTCAAGGTGATGCAATGGGAAAAGCCATTTGCTGCTTTGGAGCAGGAAACATTTTGTCAGAGGGACGTGGCAGAGGAGGGACAAAAGCAGCTGAGAGGTAGAGCACCTTCAGGAGCAGCTGCAAGGAAACAAATCCTGGCTGCAGGCATCGTTAGGATTTGAAGTGCCTCACATTGGCAGGGAGAACGAGATTTCAGATGAGCGAGTTTTTTTCTGAAGGCCCGTTAATGGTTGTTTTTCCTTATTTCACCTACTCACAGGGTCACATGGGTGCCAGCAGTATTTTTCCTCTAAAGACACCCTCAGCTTTCTGTCAGGAGATGAATTTGTGGAAGGAAACTCTCAGCCCCGCGTATTTTTTTGCTTCTGATTGCATCTTCCTTCCGTGTCCCACGGCCGCCCTCTGCTGCTGCTCTCAGCACGATCAGGATTCCGGTGCCAATTAGCAGTTTTGGGTCCAGCCCTCACAGCTGGGCTTCTGGTTTTATTGCCAATCTGTTGCAATGAGCTTGACCATCACCTTGGGCAGTTTTTCCTGTGTGATAAAAAGGCAGAGTACAGCCCTGCTTCTCTAAGCAGCAGAGAAGAACTGGCCATGTGGATGCAATCATTTATCACTGGGGAATGCTTTCCTTGTAAGTAGTCCCCATAAACTCAGGAGCATCTTTTACCACGCTCAGTGGTCAGACTTTCACAATGATTACCTTACAAAATAAAGGTTCTGAGAGATGTTTGCAGGAACAAAAGAACAGGAAATTGTTTATGCTCTGTTCTTCACTTGGGGGAGGCAGCTGAAGACCCAAAGATGCTGTGAGCAAGTCTTAGCAAAGTGCTTTCAGCCCCAGAGAGGTTAACTGGAGAAGCCCTATTCCAAATGGCAGTAAATGCAGAACTAGAAGTAATTCCCAGATGTCTCCTGCAGAGTGTATTGCCATAGTGCACTTGCAATGGGATGAGCAGGAGAGGAGATGAGGAGTGAGATGTTCTGGGAATTCATGCAGAGCTGGTGCTCCCACGTGGCCTCGGCTGACTTCAGTGAGTGGGGAAGCTTCAGGTCTCCTTGCTGGGAGAGAATAATTGAGATGAATTGGAATTAGTGTTGTAATAAGCTTGCAGTAGAATAACAACCCAATGAACTCCTGCTGGGAGGTGGTTCTTTGGGAGTTACTGTGTATGTGCAAGCAGTGATGGAGTGGCAATGGTCTGCCCTCTTGGGCTGTGTTACATCATTGCATGTGGGGTCTCACAAGGGAAACTGGACCCAGGAGTGTCGGCCCTGCAGGAGAGCTTCAGTATGTGATGGCTGAGGGGTGCAAACAAGTGACTTACCATGGTTTAACCTTTCTTCTCATTTCATGCCTTATGTTCCAGATTTTTCCTTCCTGTCTGTCCTACACCACTTCCCTCTTCTGTCCCATTATCTTTTCTCTCCAGCTAGTGCTCTCCTTGCCTGGAGCTTTGACAGGTTTATTTCTGCTCTACCACTTCTTATTTGCTTGAGCTCACCTGGCACCTTCATATTTTTGTCCTGTTCTCCCCTCCTGTTATTTCTTTTAACCTCTATTTCTTTGGGGACATAGGAAGACTTCAAGCTCTCTCTTCAACCTTTTAATTAGGTGGGAGTGTTCAAGACATCTGTCCAGCCTGTGTTAGCTGATGTCAGGCTTAGTTCTGATTCCTTAATGCAGGGTAATGCATTTAACTGGATAAAATCAAATTGGATGGCTAAGAGGTAACTTGAGGAGATGCCTTTTGGGAGCATGAGTTGCCAGGAAGAATCTGGTTGAATTTCCAGGACTGAATTAATCACCAAAGATGGGATAAGACTGTAAGCAGGACCCAGGAGCAGCTGACATCTCTGTGCCTGCAAAGCACCCAGGTGCTGGCTGCTAATGATCATGTTCCTTTCCAGGATCCTCCAACAGACAGTGGGCAGAGAAGCGTTGTGATGACCCTCCTACCTGGCCCCATCTCATCAGTCCTGCAATGCATGCAAGGAGTTGTGTTGGTCTGCAGACCTCGTATGGTATCATTTAGTGACCACATCCCATAGCACTGAGCATCGTGCCTTTAGTGGAGGTAAGGAGACAGCTGCTGGCTGTGGAGATGCCACTTTCAGACACATGCTTTTAATGTTCTCAAAGGCTGGAAGGAAAAGATGTTCTATTGTCTTTTGAGCTGGAATAGTCTGCGTTATTGTTTGTCACATTGTCTGATGAGCCATTGCAGTGATGCCTTAGAGAGCTGAGAGAGGCACAATGGAGAACACTTATCCTAACCTCAGCTCTCACTTGAAATGAGCATCAGAGCTTCAAGAACCAAAGTAGTGACACTGTCTAAATTCTTTGTATTTTGGAGTAATTGCATTGCTGGTGCCTCAGGGATCTGGCACTGGAGTCAAATTTGCTGGTGTTTTAGTGATGTTTAATGGTCACAGTGGGATGACTGGGCACCTGAAGGAAAATCCAGCATGCCTGGGCACTCACAGCCAAGCAATGTCCGGCTGCCTCCTTCCTGCTGCTAGATGGAGGTGTTGGCCTTTGGAGGGGGAATAACATGATATTGTCAGCATTCAGCTGCAGCAGTGAATGTGCACAAAGCCCTGTGCTAAGGGCAGGTTGGTGGTTTGCTGCTTCGTGTGTCTGAACTGCAGGTGTGCAGACTGGAGACTTGGTGCCTTGTTGTTGTTGTGTTGGTTTTCTGCTGTTTGAGTGCTCAAAGCAGCATCTGGGGGGCTTTTGTTGCTACTTAAAGGAAAAGCTGTTATTCCCATGGTTGGTTGGAAAAACACCCTATGCAAAACAGTTTCGATTTTGATATATAAATAGAGTGTGCATGGAACAGGCATCTCAGCATGGCTTCTGAAATAGGGCTCCATTCTTCCAAGTCTGTGATAGCTCTGGGGCAGCTCAGCAGAGCTCTCTAAAGGTGACTTCCCTTTGGCTTTGAGACATGGGGCTGTGAAGTTTGTGTTTTGAGTCAGCCTCAGTCCTGTCTGCAGCACAGCTCGATCTGAGCTGAAGCAAGCAGTGGGGCTGTGGTCATTCATAGGCAAGGTAGTTAAAGTGTGTAGGATGCTGCATGAGGCCAAGAAGGTGCATATCCTAAAAGGATGGGTTTCACACTGAGGAGGTTTTTTGTAAATAGATCCATCTTAAACGTCCAGTTGATTCTGTGTGTTTGGCATCTGATTTCTTGTAGTAGCAAGAAGGTATTTAAATCATGACCTTTCCCCCTTTGCCAGCTTTCTCTGCTGTCCTGACAAAGAGTTGCTATGGAAATCCAACTTTGCCAGGCTGTATGCACGGGATTAGGGCTTGACTATGAGCTGAGAAACAAAGGGAGCTGGCTTGTCTTCTCCACCCTATACCCCCCCTGCAGAAAAGTCTTTTTATCCAAGGACACATCTTCAGCAGTGCTCTCTCATAATCAGAATTCCTTCCCTGATTTCCTGCTCAAGGCACAAAACTTCAACATGAACCAATAGCACCATAGCAATGTTGCTATGGTGCTGGGAATAAATGGCCTTTTCTAGGATGGACTCCAAAATGCGACTGGAGCTTGCTGGCAACTCAATAATTCAATCCCTAGGTTATCTGCATCCCTTTGCATTTTGGTTCATCCTGTGTTCCCTTAGCTGAAATGTTTTCTCTGTGCGATGAAGCTTCTTCCTCACTTTTCATGTTCCCATTGTGAGGAGAGTAGCACCAGTCAGAAACAAGCTGACAACCAGTGCGTTTGTCCCTGAGAAGTGGCAACCTGGCAATCTGTGACCACCTGAGGTCTGGAGCTACTGTGTGAAACGCTGTGGCAGTGGCTTCACCACTGCAGTATTGGCTGGAATGGCTCCAGAAAGAGAGGACAGGTGCTGGAATGAGCTGCCCAGGGAGATGGTGGAGTGACTGTCCCTGGAGGGACCAAGAAACATTTAGATGTGGTGCTAAGGGACATGGTTTACTGGGGAATATTGGTGACAGCTGGATGGTTGGACTGGGTGATCTTGCAGTTCTCTTCCAACCTTGGGGATTCTGATTCCAAGGCACTGTTTTCCTTAGCGCTGTGAAATAGCTGGGCCAGGAAGGCTCTTGGCATGGCGTGAGCTTGCAGCCCAACTGTGCTGCTCTGTGCAGGGCAAGCTGTGACCTTGAGCTGCACAACCTGCCTAGATCTGATAAGCATCCCATGGCTCTGGCTTGGTGTTATACAGCTGGGAGGTGCAGCTTTCATCAGCTCTGTTCAGGCCCTGGAGTCCTCTCCCAGCCCTCAGCCAAGCACGTTAGCAATTAGCTGGTTACGTTCTTCCTGCAAGTGTGTCCTCTAACGCATCTCTGGAACTCTGCAGTTGAAGCCATCCAGTGTAATGTCAGTGATAGACACCAGGCCCTGTCTCTGGTCTTTATCCACCACAGCCGTGCACAGCTATTGCAAAATGAATATATTTATATGATTGTTATGTTTTCATGAGAGAGCACAGTGAAATATGCTCTTTTGCTTTAAACTCTGCGAGAAAAGGAAGTAAACTTGATGCCTGATCCTTGCCTAGAGCCCTCAGGTTTCTTGCTGCAGCAGCCAAGGGAGACCAAGCCAGTAAAAATATATCCTGTGCGAGGCATTGGTCTCACCCCTCTCCAGCTGCAACTGTCTGCTCAGCTTCAGCAGATGAAATTTCCCTCCTGGAGCAGTGAGACAGAGCAGTTTTATGAGGAGCTGCTTTAAATCTGTGTTATCCATCTTGTCCAGGTGGGACATCCAGCAGAAGAGCAGGGGAAGGAGCAGCACTGACAGCAGAGGCTGCTGCTCACTGAGTGCTGTGATGCAGATTTCCTGTTTGAAGCACTGACGCAGCTGTGGTGCTACTCGCAGTTAACAGAGATTGCTTTGAATGGTGGCAGAGCAAAGCAGCACAGTGTGAATTACTGTGGCTGCACAGAGGCTGGGTCTTCTATTGGCATTAGCAGAGGTTGAGTTCTCCTGGTCTGGAAGGCATCCAGAGAGCACCTCCTGGCACGGGGACCATGATAGCTCATTTCCCAAACAAACCCCTGGTTGGGGCTGGGGCTCTCTTGCCCTGGATTCTCCCTAAGCACAGACAGGAAGACGCAGACAGGGTCTGCTTCTGAGAGCTCCCACGCATAAAAAAGTCATCCTGGAACCAAAGGGTAATTCCGGCTCTTGCTGTGAACTGCTCACACCACAAATATCTTTGCATTATCAGCGACTCGTCCCATACGTCTGCTGCATAGATTGTCTCGTAGCATTTCCTTCTTTCTGAGGTGTCTGTATATTCCTTTTTGTGCTGTGATACTCGGTGTGTACTTTCCCATAGCACTCCCTGGGCCGTGTCTGTGCTGCAGCATGTTCCCTCATTGGAAACAGACTTTTGGCTCTGTGAAACCCCTGCCAGCTCCATTCTGCAGCCTGGGACCCCCTGCTCACAAAGCCCTTGCTATCCTACACCTCTCCATGCACCCCACATGTGTGTTTATCTTCACCTGATTAGGGCTCATCTGCTGCTGAGTTTCTGCAGATGTTTCTTTATTTAAACCATGCTGTATGAAGGGAAGGAAAGGAGACCCGCAGAGGAAGGAGGTGTGTTTCATAGGATCACATTTATCCCGAGGTGGCTCTGATGCCAGGAAAACACTCACATCGTTCATAATTTGTCTCATTTGTTCTTCCCTCCAGCTCCCCCCTCACAAAAACACCAACAGGAATTCCTTGCTTCCTCACTTGCTAATTAAATCTCCTTGCCTGCAATAAACCACGAAGGTCTATCAATGAGGCAGTATGCGGTCGAATGATGGCTGGAACAGCTCAGCAGGAAATTTGGTAGGAAAATACGACTTCAGCAGCTTAGCAGGTTTATTTTTAGGGCTCGTGAGCTTGTTTAACTCGCAGATGCAAACTGCCGGCTCGCTATTGTTGTCGGATGGCTCTGGTCCTGCAGGGCTGTGACTCACTGCAATGGCTTTGGCAACAGGCACTGATTTTCTTCCCTCCTGCAGCCCAAGATGCGTGATAGACGCAACTTGTTTGGAAAGCTCCTTTCCAGCTTGCTCTGGTTGAAAACCCCCGTTTGCAATCAAAGAAAACCAAAAACCCCATCGGACTGCAGAAGTGTTTGCAAAGCACCTGATGTGTGGAGGTTTGGTGCTCTGTGGGAGGACCTGGGCTGTGCTGTTGGCTCTCAGGGCTGCCCAGGTGTGAGCCAAGGCCAGGAGGAAACAAGGGGCTGTGTTAGCTCAATGCTGAGCCTGGGCCAGCAGCCCCTGCCGAGAGCTGGGATTTATGGGGGTTGGAGCACAGTGCTGCTCTGAGCTCAGGTGGGGCTGGCTACCCCCCCACCCCATGCTTGGCAAGTGGATGTAAATCCTGAGGAAGGCTCAGATCTGTGTGCTGCTTGGGGACATGGAGTCCTGGTTTCAGAGCACAACCTTTCTCGGCTCCTCCAGCCCGGCTCCTCCCAAATCCTAACCCTCTGTACTGCAAGCGACTCCTAGAAATCACTGAATTAATTATGAGATTCACAAGTGCATATACATTAATGACCTTGAATTTCTTACTGTGCTTGCTTCTCGCCTTTCTGCCTCTGTAGCTCTTTAAAACCTCGTGTGAAATCAGATCCCAGCTGGCATGTATGGAGAGCAGCTCTCAGGCCATATCCCCCAGGGATGAGCAAACTTCTGGGCACGTCTTTGTGCTCTGAAGCAGTGTGGGGTGGTCTATGCTTTGCAGAGCAGCAGCGGAGCTGTGCAGGGATGCATCACCCTGCAGACTATTGCTGTTAATTGAATTACACCTGAGCATCCTCTTAAAATGAGCAGTAAGGTTCTTCCTCTGATGTGACATCATGTTGTGTACGCCTTGTCAGTGGGAAGAAGATTGGATGGCCTTAGCCAAAGGTACAGCAAGAAACTGATGTAGTCAGCTTGCAGCACAACACTCCTGCTTATCGCAGGGTTATCTTGGTTTAAGTGTCGATGAATTGGGTACTGAAGTATCTCTTATGGGGCTGTATTTGGGTAATTAAATGAGTTTGCTGTTTTATTTTACCCTTAAGGAAATTTGCTCATGGTGAGTTTCAATGTAGCAGCATGTCCTTCAGCTTCAGGTTGGATCACACCAAGTCTGAGGCCCTGATGCTGGATAAATCCATGTATGGTTGAATAGCCTTACATAGACAAAATGGCCTGTCCTGTGATTTCTGCATCCAGGTCTGGCTCACAGCCATGGCAGTCTGACACACACAAGGACTCCTCCTGAACTCAGGCAATTGTAGTCACTTCCTGACACTGCTTATCCAGATCCCTTTTTTCTTTGGCCTTGTAACTGTACTCAAGCTGTCCTGCTGTGCCTGACAAGGATAAGGTGATAACTGTCCCTCCTCAGCTGCAGACCCACTGATAACTTTAAAGGATGCTTTTAACAGCACTGCTTACTTCTTTCCCAAGGACACGCTGCTGTATCAGCAGAAGGTGCTTTGATGGTACAAGAGCTGAAGTGAGAAGCCAAACAGGTTGAGATAGCAAAGTGAAAACAGAGCATGAGTTGGGCTCTGCAGCGAGGAAGGCGGGTGTTTGCTGGGGGGGATGCAGTACCTCAGAAGCTGTGGGTGTACAACAGGAAGAAAAAGCATCTTCCCATGGTTGTGGTTTCAGGGAATACTCCACGTGTGATGGATGTAGTCATTTTCTCAGGAGGGCTGCAGAAAACCTTCGGTTTAAGCATTGTGCCAGCTGATGTGTATTTATAGAAGCTGGGAATAAATGAGCACGCTCACACGTACTGTTTTTCCAGATAAGACTTTCCTGCTTTGCTATACACACATGTTTATACAAGAGCAGGCAGTGCAGAACATGCATGTTGTTCATTTCTGTGCAATGTTTACCTTGGTCAAATCCAGCAGGCAGAGAGGAGCCAGCATGGGGCTTTCTTAAGTACCTGATAGTGAAATATTTGGGATAACCTGCGCACAGCGACCCTAAGGACATACGGCCTGACTCCCTCCTTGCCCCAGTGTTTGTGAGCCTGCTTTTTGCATGGGAGAGGTGCAGTTTAAGAACTGAGGACAGCCAGCAGTGTTGTTGTTTTTAAAAGGAACGACATTTTCTCTAGAAAAACAAGAATTGTGCTGTGCTTTTCCTTGCTGTGAAATGAGAGCAAAATCACTGCGTTAAATGATGAGCTTAAGACATGTTGCCTGCTGTCTGCCTCCCTTTCTGCCACCCCCCTGACCTCCCGGATGCTGCAGCCTGCCCAGCACAAGGCTCTGCTTGGGGCTGCATTGGCTCTGCATGGCAGCTTTGCTTCTGTCAGTGCAAGCTCGCTGCACATCACACCACCAGCAAAAGCACAGCGAGGGGTGGGAGCAGCCCTTACTGACAGACATGGATGTTTGCAGAGCAAACACGAAGATTCCAGCAGCAGGGATTGGTATCTGGAGGCAATAGTTCGATTGCTGTTGTGAGAAGTAAATGTCCTGCACATCTTTCTCACTTATGAGGCTCTGGCTTGTGTGCATCATTGAATCTGCCATAGGGTTGACTTTGCTAATGTGACACCTCTGCAGTGCAACACCTTGTGGTATTTGGAGCCGTGCCAGAGACCCAGTGTACCACTTGCACCCAGATAGGGCTCACAGGTGAGCCTGAGGTCAGCACTCAAAGCCAACATCAGCATTAGATGGGGAGAAATAGGGTTGGGACTTGTAATCTTGCGCAGAATAGCTGTGCCCCTTAATGCTGAGCAGCATAATCTGCTTACAGCAACAAGGGCTGTTGTGTTCTCTGCCCTTAAATCACACCCCAAGGACAGTTTGGACAGTTTGCAGCCTGCCCTTTGGGCTGCAGGGAAGCCCTGGGGTCACTCACTGTGTGCTGGGGGGGACAGCACTGTGCCAGCAGGACGGTTGCCTCTGTGCAGCTCCCCACGGCTCGCCCTGTTTGTTTGGGCTTTGCAGGCTGCAGTGCTGATGGTTTGAGCATCTCCATGGTGTGATGTGGAAACACTCCTCTCCAGAACCATGCTCCTCCTGAGTGTTTTTCTCTCCAAACAGAGCTCTGTGTAAGTGCTCTTACACAGCAGTGTTGTTTGTTGCTGTTCCCTGTTCTGAGACAGTGTTTCCAAGACAGTCATTTCCTGCCTGTTTTACAGCAAATCCACCCGCTGAGGGACACGGAGCAGCACTGGGGGTTGTGTAGGGACAGCAGCCTTCAAGGAGATTGCCAAAGGTGTTGTGCAGTCCCATCAGGGTGAAAGGTCTCTCACTCCTTTACCTGCTGTTGGTCAGAGGAAAGGTGTGTGTGGTGTGTGCAGAGCACTAGAACCCAGCGTGCCCCCTGCAGCATCACGGGGACAGCTTCAAAAATGCCCTGGGGGTGCTCTTGGAAGGACCCAAAGGCAGAACCCATACAGCAGGGCTGTGATGAGCACCAAGGAGGAACAGCTTTGCTTGCTGAGGAGCAGAGAGATTCTCATCCTTCTCGCTTGCACAAGCAGCCAGTGCACATCCTTTGCATGACTTGTGCTGCATTCTTGCCTTTGCATTTCATAGATTTGAGCCTGAGTATTTCACACTACAAAGTTGAAAGGATTTATGCCGTCCACAAACACTGGGCACCTTTTATCTGATGCAAAGCCTGTTGTGTTACCAGGAAGCCTTACTATGGGAAGAGACTTTCATGGTGGCTGTCATACAAAGCCCTTCTTCCTTATGCCATGACACCCACTGTGAAAACTCAAACCAGCACATCGTGGTGCATAGATGTATGTATGCAGAGATGAGTTTGGGCAGAAATCGCTTTTCAGGGCTTCAGCTCACCAACAGAGCAGAGCAATCTGGTGAGCTTGCAGCAAACAAATCGCACGAGGAAGGCGGGGGGACGGGAAAACTGAGCTGGCAGGCAGCGGTGGAACCCTTGGCTAATGCTGTATGTTCAGCATCCGAGAGGGCTGCTGCATCCTGTCTCCCTGCTCCAGCTAGATAAGGCACTAATTTCTCGTTAATTTGATTTTTGCTTCGGAACTCGCACTTCTGGTGCGTGCTGCTCGCTGACAGCAGCCTTTTGTTAGGCAGGAGGAAGAACGCCGCGTATTAGCCAGAAGAACTGTGAATCCACTTTTCATTTACCACCATCATTCCTTCCAGCCTGGCTTTACCAGCCTCTGAGAAGGTGGTTTTTTTTCTCTCTGAATGCATAATTGGTTATTTATACACAAAACAGAGCGTTTGCTTGGTATACCTGATCGAGAAGAAGATTAGTCAAGCATTGTCCTACCAGATGCGAGTGTCAGTCAGCATCTGATCTCCATATAATTTATAAGGCATTAAATTACAAAATAATGAATCTTTTCAGTTAGGGTTTTGGCACATGATGACAGTGTTACGTTTTATGTGAGAATATTGACCGCAGCTCTCGCCCCATAAAACTGCAAACAGGGATTTGTAAGCATTGGCACCGGTTTCGCTTAGAAAAAGACACCCATTATGCTCGGGTTACAGTTAAGCTATGTATGCACAGCCTGGAGGTTGTCCAGTCACACACAGTTCTTTCCCCCTCTCTTTTAATGTTTCCTTAAGAAGGCGAGACAGTGGTTTCTGGGCTGGATGTTTTTTCCCCTGGATTTTGCTGGAGGAAGGCAGCAGAGCAGAAGCTGCTCCAGGGTTCCCACAAGTGATGTTTGCTGTCAGTCCCGTTCTGCCCCTGTTCAGCCTGGAGTGATGGGTGAGAGCAGGTCCTGGCCGCAGAGCCCCCGAGCAGTGTGGGAATCCCAGCTTTCTGCATCTTGCTTGCAAGCTGTGAAGACTTGCAAGCTAACAAATAAAGGGTGCCCACTGAGAGCAAGTTAGCATGGAACCAAGCTTCAGTCTGTGTAAAACTGAAGGAAGAAGGTTGTTTTTTTTTTATTGCATTGGAGATAAGCATTTGTTTGTGTGCCATGTATTTTACCCACCAACAGGGTGAAATGCACCTTTGGTACCGTACCCTCGGCTTTCTAGTGGTTCTTTCTGCTTGTACTCTTTCTATTCTGTCCCTATGAATAGAGCACTCCTCTCGCTGAGCTCCATTTCCAGCCAGTGGTTAATGGCAGGGCAGTGTGGTGGGTTCCATCTGGGATGGGTCCCAGCTGTCACCCATCTCAGCCCCTCCCTTCCCCCAGCAGCACTGTGTGAGCCAAGCATGGACAACTGTGCCTCCAGTGGAGCCTCTTGTCTCACCTGGCATTTTGGACTCAAATTATGGCAGCAGCTCCTCTGAAATATCTACCTTTCATGGCAAGTGCTGAGACAGGTTCCTCAGCCAAAGGAAATACAATTCTTAAAGTGTTTTAAATGTGCGGTACAGACTGCATGGGAAGGGATGGAGAGAAAGGAGCATGGCAGCTCCCTTGGCACAAGATGTGCTGAATTACAGGGGCACGTTTGTGGGGTTAGAGAGGAACACTGATCTCTAGGAGGAGGAAGACAAGAACAAAGCTAATGTTAAGTCAGACACTGGAGTCTTACCCTTCTGTAAGGGGCAGTAGGTAAGTGACAGTCCTGTGAGTGCTGGAGCAGTGACCTATAGGGCCCGTCTTGGCCTTGGTGAGCAATGGGATAATGGGATATCTTCCATTTAAAGTCAGTGCACTGCTAAAGTAATATTCCTGTCAAAGGGTAACATTTTTCTTTTAATGTGTCAGAAAACGGATTGCTTGTAAGCAGTCATAACACTGCTGTAGCTCAGCATCTCAGCAGCTTTGATCAGAGTGAAGGAAGATAAGTGGCTGCATAGCAAACATCTGTTCATTTACTATTTTGCCTGTTTTTCCATTGTATCCTGACAAGTAGCTTGATGCTATACTGTGGAAAATGTAGGCTTTACGGATCTAAGAGGTAAAACTTCATACTTCTCAATGTCTACTTGGTTTTCTCATTTACGTGTCTTACGCTTAAGGGTGACTTGGCCTATTTAGGTCAGGACAGCTTGAAACAACAGCTGGAGAAATGAGTCATCTTGTAAAGCACAACATATGCAGGTAGTTAATTGTCCACGTATATTTATATAATCTATATCTATGAAAGGAAATGCAGGATATGTAATAAATTAATTGCAAAACAAGGAGACATTGTGGTAATGAGGAAAAGAGTGCAGCTAACTCGTTTAACTTCTTCTGGAGTTACTTTGAGACCTTTTAGTTTAATTAGTTGAGTGTGTAGCAACAATCCAGCAGGCAATCACTGACAAGATCTTCTGTTAATTGGATGTCCACTGTTAATTGGATGCTCTGACACCAATTGTCTGTATCCAAATGCTCTTCTGTAAGGTCAGCACTCCGGGGTTCTTCAGCCTCGCTGTCCCATTGGAGAGGCTTGGGCTGGTGAGAGCTGTGGGGTTCCAGGCCCTTTCCTTCAGCTGACTTACCAGAAATGGCCCCACAATCTCCTGGAACACACAAGCCCAGGTACAACAGAGCAGTAACCTGCTCCTAAGTGACATCTCGAGGGAGAGTTAAAAATAAATTAAGAGACAGTTTAGTCTTACAAAATGAAACTTACTTTGAAACTCCATCATTAATTACTTCTTAGCTTTTTTATATCATCAAGCAACCCATCTACCTACTTTCAAAAGAAATACGTACGCTCCAAACCTTTCCATACAGTAAACTTAACGTGCCTGTATCTAGTGAAGCTGGGATGTATATACTCTAGCAGTGAAATAAGGAAAAGCCCAAAGCTTTTATTATACCTTTTTAAGCAAACATACATATCGTGTGAAGTTACTGAGTTAACATACGATGATGCGTTTCCAGAAGGCATGAAATACTGCAGATATCTCTAAGGAAAATTAAACTTTGTATTTCCCAGCTGGTCCCACGTCAACCACCAGGGAGAAGAAATGCCGAATATTGGCATGTTCTGCATATTCTGATTAAGGAATCTGTTCTGTTCCCTCCTTTGCTGGTACGTACGTTGTCACTCAGCCATTCCCTCCAAAGAGTGCCATATATTTTGTGTTTAGCTATCACATCTGGTGGGACCCTCCCACCATAGGAACTTATCTACCTGTGCAGCTATTCCCCAGTGACTTTTATTCATCAGCAGTATGTGAGAACCTATGTGCTCTCAAAGAGCTGTTTCACACCTGGCGTTAATCAAAAGGTAATGGGGGATAAGGCATGTGTCAACACGGCACTAGAAATGTGATTCAGATGTTGGATCTCCCCCGTTTGTAATGGCCTGGTCACTTATTTCATCCTGATGTGCTGGTAGAGCAGTCTTTGTTAGAGGGGTCTCAGTCTTGAAAAGAGAGTCCATTTTTATCTGGGTCTTTATGTTGAAAGACTTCTGGAAGGATTCTGATGTGAAGTAATAGATGAACGGGTCAAAGCAGCAGTTCATGGTTGCAATGCACAACGTGATTGGGTACATTGTCCGTGCAAACCTCTCCAAGGAGCAATTTGCTATCGCCTGGGACCGCACAAGGGCGTACAAGAAGAGTATGGAGTTATAGGGCACGAAGCACACAACGAAAATGGCCACGTGCACAATGATCATCTTCAATACTTTCTCTTTGTTTGTCCCGATCTGAGACAAGGTGGCAGGTTTCCGGAGAGTCCTGAGAACTAAGGAGGAGCACGTGAGGTTGAGAAGCAAAGGAATGATGAACCCCACCACCTCAATAAATATGGTGATCTTAGACAAATAGGTTTTCCAGATACGTTTGGAAAAGCCTTCGAAGCAGGTGGTGCTAGTGTTGGAAACATTGGTTGTGGAGAACAACGAGGCTGAGATTCCACCACTGAGGACCAGTATCCAAACTCCAGCACAGACTATGGCTGAATTTCTTCTGGTCCTAATGGTACGAGATCGGAACGGGTAGACTATTGCAAGGAAACGGTCAACGCTGATGCAGGTGAGGAACAGCATGCTCCCATAGATATTGGTGAGAAACGCCGTCCCGGAGATCTTGCACAGGCTATCTCCAAAAGGCCAATGCCTGTTGAAGTTATAAAAGATTTTAAAAGGCAAAGTGAACACAAACAGCAGATCTGAGACCGCCAGGTTTGTCATGAAGATGGCAGTTTCGCTCCGCATCTTCATCCGGCAGCAGAAAACGAAGAGGGAAGCGCAGTTAGTGATCAAACCGAGGATGAAGACCACGCTGTACACGGCTCCATACAAGTTGTACTTAAAGGAATCATCTGTCAAACAGGTATGGTTGTTGCTGTGGTTTCCCATGCCAAGTCTGTGATGTGCTTCTGAAGAATGTCAAAGTCTACTTCAGTGCCATCCATAAAATAAGGCAGTCGTCTCTTCTCTTCCTGATGAAACGCATTCCAGGAAGGTGGCTTGAACCCTTGCTACCATGTCCTCATTGTGCATCCCTTCATCCTAAAGGGGAGAGAAATAAAAGCTGTCAGTCTTGCCATCTGTTATCACCCTGCGTGTCTGTGCAAGAGAGTGTTTGCTCTTTCATTTTCAAATGGTCAAACAGGACCAGTAATTAGTTTACAGCCAGTCCTTATAAGTTATGAATTCACTGTTACTGGGGCTTATCAAAGTTGGACACAGCAGTTACTGCACTCAGTTTTCCTTTGCTCCCTGCTTTGCTCCCGTCCTCCTGTTGGAAGGAGAGTGACAGCCAATTCCAACGCTCCGTCTGGAAAGGCTTTTCCTTAAAATCTGAGATGGGTTTGGCCCAGTGTGTTTGGAAAGACATCATGGGCTGCAATATTGAGGCTATTTGATTCTACACCTGGGCAACTGCTCACCTAAGCACGTTACAAGAGCAGGAAGGAGCTGAAAATGTTCATGCTTACTCTGAACTGTGCAGGAATGGAGCTTCTATGGGTTTGCAACTTTTTAAAATGAAAAAGCATTAAGAACTTGTACTGGCAAAGTGCTCTTCTGCCTTCTTTCTACCTGAAAGCAGCATTTTGTGCAGGCTTTTAGAAGCGCAGAACTGAAATGCTGTACTTCGTAAACGTGTTGCTCAGAACACCTTCCAAGGCAATGTTTGCTCCCTGGGGAAACGTTGGGGTTTCTATTCTTCAATTTTTCTGCAAAAATGACATTGTTTACTAATGGGATTTTTTTTTTTAAAGCACGAAATGCTTTGCAGAAAGGACTCCTCTCTAAGCTGCACTGACAACTTCATTTTGTTTCTCTTCTTGTCACCTTTCCGAACCTGAGATCTGGCAAATCTCATCAGCTGCACTCTTGTAGGACTCTGTCCCAACTCAGTAAGCTCTGGGGAAGTGTGGAGTTGAGGTAAGCATGTAACTTGTTGGAAATAAGAACTTTCTGAACCACCTTGATGTTATCCTCCTATGGCTATGCCAAGCATTTGAGGCCTGTGAGCAGAAGCAATGGGGAAATCTCATTACCCAGCATGAGAAGGGCTCGTGGGCTGGAATGGGGGCACGCCTTGGCAATGTGAAGCTGGGTTACCAGGGCGGGGACCTTTGACTTGTTAAACACAGCAAACTGAATCCAAAAGAGTTTGTCACCCTTTTGTAATTTGTAATCTAGGAAACATCTTAGTAACTGCAGCTATGGAGTAACTCGGAGATGAAACCATTGTGAATCGTAGGACCTGTTCCAGAAAGTGATTGATAATGTGGTTACAACAGCAAACACGTAACTGAGCAGGCTGGTGTTAAAGGTTGGAATGGCAACGTGCAAACAAACAAACGGAGGGAGAAAGCATGGGATTGAGACCACTGAAGATGCAAACGGATCAAAATCAAACGTTTCCCATATGTTCTTCCTACCGAACTCACGCTAACAATAGTTCTTGCATGCTGTCAGCAAGCCAGCTGCTGAGCTGCCAGCTGTGGAGGGATGCAGCATGGACTGGCTGTGCTCACACTCTGGCAGCATGGGGCTCACTGTGCGCTATGAGCCCAGACCAGGCAGCATCCTGCCCCAGAGACAAGTGGGCTGTGAAGGCAGGAAGGGAGGATCCCTTGATTTCACTCATCAGGTGGCTTTGAGCAGCTTCAATCTTTATGATGTCCCAGAAGATGACTTGGGACTATTGTGTGTGCCCTGGTGGGGGGGGTTTGTTGCCTGCTGCTCTGTGCTGCACTGCTGTCCTGCTGGGTTTGCTGTGCATACCTCGAGCTCCCTGAACTCTTCTGTTTCCATAGATGGCATTGGTACATGCTTCTAACCCAGCAAATCTTCCCTCCTCTCGTGTGCGTTGTTATGCATTTGCAGTGATAACAATATCCTGCTTTAGCAGATACTCAAATTGGGTAGATGTGCCTTCATCTGATGGCAGCTGATTGTGTGACAGTGAGGAATGAGATGAAAGCCCTTCAGGGGACTTTCCTTCATGCACGTGTGGGGACTGACAGCAGGAGTGGGCTGTGCAGGGGAGCAGTGTGTTCTGAGGCCCTTTGGGCTTCTGCACTCATCTCTGAGTTTTTCCTCCTAATTATGGCTAAATGAGCTTTGTTTTCTAAAGTCATTTCACAGTGAACACTCAATTATTACGAAAAGGGCAGTAACATTTCAAAGGTGCACTTTTTTCTTTTTAGAATGCGTGGTAATCTAAATAAGTGGAGTCTCACCTAGGAGTTGAAACACCCCTTGGCAAGAACTTAGCTGTATCCAAGAGCAAACATTAGCTCCAACCTCAGCCTAGTGCATTAAGTAACTTGCCCAGTAAAGAAAGAGACTGTGTTATCTCCATCAGGAGCGAGTTCGGTTTATACTGAAGCGTAACCTCCACAGGACCCTTTCTCCTGCTGTGTGCAGAACACAGGTGTGCCTGACTCCAGGTCTGGGTGAGGTTTGAGGCTCGCTGGGTGCCTGCACAGGGCTGTGCTGGGGTTGGGTGGGAGCCCTGCTTTGCATTCTGTGCACACGCTGCGGGATTTTGGCTGCTCCTCAAAGCACAGCTGGGTGCAGCAGGTTTAAAAGACAGCTTTGAAATCCTTACCTTCACTGCTGGCATACGTGGTCCCTGCCAGCAGCCTGACCCAGATGCTTGGAGCACAGGAGAAAAGGAGCTCCATCAGCTGGTAATTTTTCCTTGCTCTGCATCAGATGACCACAGGGACAAATACAGCTTTTCTGCTGTATGAGAACTGCCTGCAAGCAATTGTCCAGCCAGGTTATGGTCTTGGAAACATAAACGTGTGTTGTTTACCTACCTAACCCTGCAGGGCTTAAACAAGCTGACAAGCTGCTTTCAGACTGAGCCACGTGCTTTAAATTCTGCAGCATCAGTCCACAAGTTTGGTTTTCTGGATGTAAGATGCTCTCCTTCCCTTTCACCACGGATTAAAGCAACAGGATGCTCTTCATGTGCATCACGTTTGCTGCTGCTGCTCTGCTGGGAGGACTGGTGGTGTTAAATGCTGAGTTGAATATGAAGGCTCTTCCAATGTGTCATTCAGGCAGCTCAAAGCTTTAGCTCCTGTGCCTCAAATGGGCTCTGTGGGTGAAGGGAGGGATGTGTCGAGCTGTCAGGAGTGGCACTGTAACAGAATGCACAGCCTGGCTCATGCGGGGATGTTATCAATATTTCCTCTTGTAGAGGGGATGATATAGCAAACCCATAGCAGCTGTCCCCCACACAACCCCCTTATTCTCATACGAAGTGGGGCTCAGGGTTTGCTCACATCTGCCTTCTGCTGCAGAGTCCCCGTCTTTGGCATACTAAAAGCAAAGGAGACCTTCTGTGCCTTCCTTCCCTTGGCATACATTGATCCTGTTTGGGATTCCTTGGTTTCCTCCTCCTTGCATCCCAAGAAGTCTTCAAAGCACCAGCGGGATTCTGAGCAACTGCTGCTTTCATTATTTTGGGTTAGTTTGTTGCTTTGTACAGAAAATAACTTCAGGTAAACAAGCACTTTGTAAAACCCTATTTTAGAGTTCCACTAAGGCTGTTCCTTCTCCTTCCACCCTCATCTCATTCTCCGTGCTTCTGTCGAAGGGAGATCAGCAAAATGGCAGTGTGAAATTAGGGACTGACTTTTTGTGTCTTCACGTTTTCTCCTCTCTGTTTTTACTAGGAGATGTCAGAGGTAACACTGATCTGTGGAGGATGTTGGACACCATGGGTGTGCCCATATCCATAGCTGAGCACCGCAGAGCTGTTTCATCACCGTAAGTGGAAGTGTTTTGTCTAGAAATCCCTCTCGGTCATGGCAGCACTTATTGTGTTTTGATACCACCTCAGTGTTTTGATACCATCTCAGACTCTCACCTTGGCAATAAACAAGTGTTTCCCTTGGGCGCAGCACATGCTTTATGCCTTCCCTTGACAAGAACCACATTCATCAGAGAATTTATACCCCTGTTATCTGGGTGGTACAACAACTGCATTGGGGTGGTTTGGTTAATTCTGCATAATTGCTGGTGTTGGTGACCTCCAACACCATCCCATCCTAATGTCCACCCAGCCATAAGGCCATAGGACTTATTCCAGACCAGTTATAGGCACTGTAGGGGGTGAGATACACCTCAACTATGTAAGTGTGAAATATATGGATAGAAACAGCCATTTTCTAGCTGCAGAAGCCATCATTTGTGGTAATTCTATAGCAGCACCACTGGGCAATCCTGCCACCAAAATGGTTAGCTCCAAAGGTGTAAAGATATTCATTCGAAAACTACAACAAGTGAATTCAAAGCAAGTAAAGCAGCACTGAAATGCAGCAGTGCAGTCACATGCTGAGCTCAGACCGCTTTGCTGCCTGCCCTATCTGTAACCACAGTGGGATCCTGGCTTACCAATACTGCCTCCTCTCAGCAGAAGCTTTGCTGGTTAACTTTGCTTGCGAGGAGAACTTTGTGAGCATTAACAGGAAGGAGTTTTTGGGGAATCTGTTTGCTGGCTTTGTGAGGCTCCGTTCCCCTGTGCCCATAGGTGTGGGCTCACGGCATGCTGTGATGTGACGGGTGCCATTGCAGACCCCACTGCAGCACCATCTGCTCTGTGATGGGACACCGTGTTCAGGTCTGCCTTCTGAGCTGAGCAGCCTGCAGGGCTGCTGTGAACTCTCCATCCTCCCCAGCACCTCTGGCAGTCTGAGGTACCCCATGCTGAGGTGGGAGCAGGAGGAAGGGTGGGTTTTGGCAATGGGAGGCAGCAGCTGCCTGTAAGCACCGCGCTGCTGCCTGCGTGAAGTGAGGAAGGCACAAGTGCTTTCATTTCTTTCGTTAACTAATCTGAAGGGATATATCTGGCAACGGTAGGAAAGAATTAGAAGTGTGAACTACAGGCATAGGCTTCTGTAGCTTCAAAGGGCCATTCTTGCCTGGGTTAATCGATCAGAGCGAATGCCTCCGTTGTGCTGGGTGAAAAGGGGATGATGTTTGATGAATAGCACAGAAGATGGGCAGCAAGGCCCTTATTCATGGCTCTGACACTTATAGTGTCAGGTTCTTCAATGGCAGCGTTACCCCTGTTTCCTAGCACATGCTGTTGGCGCAGTGACACCTCCCACACTGAGATCCTTTCAGTCCATTGGCTTTCTCCACCCGCTTTCCCACTCCTCTTCAGCAGGAGATAGGCAGAGCTCCGCAGTGCCAGCACGGTGTTTCCCACTGCTCCTCCACCCCTGGGAGCAGCTGGCAGAGCTCGGCCCCCTCCTGCCACCAGCAGGCAGCCCCAGCCTTCCCCATTCCCCAGGAAGACCCCAGTTTCGCTCCTCCCAAAGATGGAGCTGGGAGGAGGAAACCCGAGCCTATCGGACCTCATCCTCACGGCACTCTCCTTTTTCCCTCCTTTTTTCTCTTCTTTTAATTGCTCAGCACCGCCGTTGTCTCCTCGCTGTCCTTCGAGACCTACAAAGCATTTCCTGCTCGTGGTCACTTCTCTGCGCTGTATCTGTTTTGTGTTCAGCTAATTAAAATGTTTCCTTCTGCAGAGCATGGTGAACTGCCTTACCCCGTATCCAGACGCTGATCCTCGGGGCATGACTCTCTTTTTGTTTTCGCTGAGAATGTCTGTCTTCATTTACATCACCCGTTTAACCCATGCAGTGCCGTGGCCCTCCGAGGGCCTGGCCCACAGCCCAGAAATGGTGGGATTCACCCCGCGCTTCTCAGCAAAGTCTGCGTTATTTCACTCTTGTAAGAGGAACAGTTTTGCTTGCAAGGAAACCTCAGGCTGATGATGGAGGACTGTAGGAATGCTGCTCTTTGGACTCTTACTCTCCCCTTAGCGAGAGGCTCATGCTTTAATAGCACTGCTAGGTGCAATGGAGAGCCATGGTAAGGAGGCTTAGATGCACGGAAAATCTTGATGAGAAGCTGCATTGCCCTCTGGGCCAATGCTTGGAGATTCACAGGTTGTTTTCACTCAGGAGCAGAAGGTGGTGCTGGAGGTGGCTGTGCCTTTGATGTAGCCCTGTTTATTTACAAAGCATGGTTAAGGAAAAAAAAGAAGAGTCCTGTTTCCCTGAACCGCTGGGGAATCCAACAACGGGACTCGGTTTATTTGCTTACACTTCCAGCATGCCTTCCAGTCAGCACCAGCCCCACAGCTTCCTTTCTTTGCCTTTGGACACCGCTCACAGTGGTTCCATGGTGGCTGCCGTCTCCCCGCTGCCCTCCCGGCCCTGCAGCCTGAAGCCTCCTTTCACCCCACGCCATGCCCACGGTCTTCCTCTGCAGTCCCTTTGCTCAAAGCAGCATTGAACTTTCACCTCTGTTTATCCCAAAACCATAGGCTTTTTTTTTTTGCTTTGCACGCATTAGCATCTACGTGGCTCCTCCAGCTGCCAGTGCTGCAGCACAGATGCCCGTTTCAGCTTTTGCAAGCTCAACCTCAGTGCAAGAACAGCTGGTTTCCTTGTAGGTCTGCATCCATGGAAATTAGTAGGTCAGGAGGCAACCTGTGCGTTGCTCTAGTGCGAGGATTTGTGCCCCGCATTCATGTACTGGAAGGGGTGCATAAAACAGGGCTTTGTTCTCTCTAATTGCATTATTTGGGGTGTGAAGGATGGTCTGAGGCTCCGTTCTGACAGGGGTGGGTGTGGGTGGCTGCAGCCTCATCTGCTCCATCAATCTGCCCTGCCCTTCTGAGCAGCTCCACGCTGAGCCATCTCGGTGTGCAGCGTGAGGCAGCACTGCACACAGCTGTGCCATAGTGCAGGGTGATGGAGCAACACGGATGGAGCACTACTGTGTGAAAATAAACGTGATATTAGCTAAAAAGAAGGGCTTCATATTCGGCTAATAGGTGCATAAGATGATGCGGAAGCATGTGATGCACAGAGAAGGCAATCTGCTGCATTGCCATGCTGCTCAAGGCTTAGGGACCAGTCAGTGTCCCTCAGTTTCTTGCCCCTCACTTGCTAAGATCAAAAGACTGCGTTTTCTACAAAACCAAGCCAAACTGCAACAAATGATTCTGAAAGTTTCCTTGCAGTGAGGGTCAGCTCAGGCTAATTTGGCTCTGAGGCTGCGTGCATCTTTACCACCTCTTGTGGGACCGAGCTCGGAAGACGGCGCATTGGAGGAAACCTTGCAGAGCCACTGTCTGTTCTTGGGAATACAGAGATCCTCTTTTCAAGGAGAGAATTTGCCTTTTGTGCAAGGCTGAGACTAAATCAGGTCCTTATTTATGGAGGAGGTGCAAAGTGGGAAGGAGCAGTGTCTGTGCATGCATTTGACCTGGAAAGACCTCCTGAGGGCTGGATGTGAGCTCCAGGAGCAGTCCTCACCCCCCCGGCCCCATGGGTGGGGTGGCTCACTGGTGTCTTGCTCGTGACCCTGGGCCACGAGACTGGGACCAGTTATCCATGTACAACTGGCCAGGAGCACTCAGACAGCAGTGAATGGAGGTCCGATGATACAGCTTGGGCCAAAGTTAGTTGCAGCCTGCACAGATGCATTAGAAGTATCAGCCTACATTGAATGTGATCACTGAGAACCTAGTTCATTGACTCAGGAAATCTTACTCCTTTCCTACTCAATGCCATGGACTTGGACTCCATGGTCCTTAGGGGTCCCTTCCAACTCGGGATGGTCTATGATTGTCCTCTCCTTTGCTGCTTCCTTTCCCTGGGAGCTGGGTGAAGCTTTGACTGAAACTGCCTTAATCCCTGCTCTCGTGTGAGGTCACAGGCAGGAGGAGGGTAACCATCTCACAGCAGGGAGCACACCCTCCCCTGGTGCAGGCTGCAGGCCCCGCTGCACTTAATGGAAGGCACCGTGCTCTCCATTTTCTGTCTCATTGCAACACTTTGCAATGCAAGTGAGTGGATAACAGCATTCAGGCACTGGTTCTGTTTGTGTCCAAGAGCAGCTCTTGGAATCATACAGTCATTAAGGCTGGATTAGACCTCTAAGATCATCTATTCCAACTGTCCCCTTATCACCAACACTGCCCACTAAACCACGTCCCTCAGTACTACACCTTCCCTTTCCTTCAGTGCTTCCAGGGCCGGCGACTCCACCGCTCCCTGGGCAGTCTGTGCCAGCGCAACACCGCTCTTTCTGAGCAGCAGTTCTTCCTAACATCCAACCTGAACCTCCCCGGTGCAACTTGAGGCCATTCCCTTTTGTCCTATAGCCGTTACCTGGGAGCAGAGGCTGACCCCCACCTCGGCACAACCTCCTTCCAGGGAGCTGGAGAGAGCAATTCTACAACTTAAAGAAAGCTTCAAGCTGTAGAGAGCAACTTCCTCTCTCCAGAATCTAATGACTGATTTCTATCAGCTGCCCTAACCCCAGCCAGGCAGGAGTCTCATTTTCAGTCTCAGAGGATTAAAATGAAATGCAGCTCAGCTTCCCCCACCCTTCCTCCCTCCCATGTTTTCAGGACTGTCTTTCGAATTGAATAGGCTTTGAACCCCCTGAAATAGCAAGGTTAGCTTCCTGCCCGTTTTATTTTGGCTTTCAGTAAGGGAAAGAAGATGAAAAAGTGCTATGGGGGGGAATATCCTTATCACCAACATGTGAACTTTGCACTTCCCATCGCGTGGGTTTTACCATTCAGCTCGTACAGGGGAGCAGCGTTGCAACACACAATTGTCCCCTCTTGAAGACAGATTAAGGGCTCTCGTTTAAAACAAACAACAAAACAACCCTTGCAAACTCTTCTTTGTACTGTAAGTACTACTCCTTCCAAACGGCTGTATCTTTAGATTGTTGTAAGTGTGCTATTGAGCATTCATTTTACTCCTGGCAGAAGTATTTTTATCTGCTCAGAGCTGTGCTTGATTTCTTTTTCCTGTGGAATTTTGCCACCGAGTTTAAAAGGAGTCAATCTGAGCCATAAATGGAAGCCGAAGTGAGAAATTAAACGCTGCACTTTTGCAGTATAAGAAATGCAACTCATTTCCTACTTTGCAATATAGCTTATAGGAACCAGATCTCACAGCACGTGAAGCTGAAAGAGTGCATCATTGCAAGCTGAAGGCTGAAGGTTTTGCCACGTTTCTATACAGCTCTTTCTTCAGCTCATATTCAAGTGTTCTTCCAACCCTGACTTCAAGCATTAAAACAGAGCCCTCGGAATGGCAGATACGCAATTCTGCACCAAACGCCGGGGGATGGAAAAGCCCCCAACGTGTCAACCGCAGCGACACGACGGCAATTATGTTGTGAATGAGGACGGCTTCCCCAGCAGCAGCTGGGACACGGAGCTCCTCCACTCCTTCCCAACAAGTCAGAAACGGACAGAAACATTCGTTTCTTCCGCTCAAATCACAGCACTGCTCTCAGAGGAAGACCTGCCCGACAGAACGCGGCTATTCCGCATTGAAACGCACCGCTCAGCGCCGCCTGCGAGGTTCGTGCCCGGCTTTGTCTGAGCTGGCAGAGTTCAGAAAAGGCCCCAGTCATTTCTCGGTGCTGACACGCGATGGGGACGGGACGGCTTTGTGCTGAGCACTTACCGGGTTCGGACCCGTTCCTCGCTGCCGTTCCCCATGGATCCTTCCTGCGTGCCGCAGCCAGCGCCCAGCTATTCCCACGCGGGAGGGCTGCGCGCTCTCGCTGCTAAAACTTCGCTGTTCATCGTTAAAATCCGAAGCGCCCGGCAGCTCTCTGCCTCCCTTTGTTCGGAGAGGAAACAGAACTGCTCGAGGCTGCGGCCATCGCGGCTTGGGAAGAACGGGCCCGATGTCTGCGCGGGGTCTGCGGGCAGCGGGAGCTCTTGGGGGTCTCTATAGGAAAAGCTTTCCATTGGGCAGGGCCACGGTATGGCAGGCAGAGCCCGCCCCGCCCCGCGCCCCTCTTGGGCTGCCCCTCGCGGAGCATCGCCCGGCGGAGCAGCGGGGGGGGGGCCGGCACAGCCCGCAGGGCCCCGCGCCGGGGGGACGCGCCTCGGAGAGCGGCTTTACCTCCTTGGTGCTTCCAGTGAGGAGGGGGTGGGAGTGAGGAAAGCAGCGGGAAGCTGCAAGGCAGCGCCAGGCGGAAAGGAAAAATCTTTCTAAAGGGATTTAGGAAGCCTTATTGTTGGTTTGCTGCTTGCTTTTTGTCGGGGAAAACTTCTCAAAGAGGTTGCCCAGAGCCCCCCGCACTGTGGTTCCCCAGCAGATTGCTCTCAGAGCCCCAGGTTCTGGCTGGAAAACCTGTAGGCTCTCAAAAACACAGGGGGACACAGCTACAGGCGCTGCTTTCTGCAGGGAAAGCATCGCTTTCTCAACGTGCAGCTCTCCCCAGAGCTGCCTTTCAGCAGAGCCACTGCCCAAGGCTGTGCTTTATCTCTTACCTTCCGTATCAGCCCTCCAGCCAGGACCGGGGATCTCCAGGCAGCAGCAGTGCAGCAGATGGCTGATTTGTCTCGGCCTGTTTGCGCTGCGGAGCAGCCAGTGCCCTTTTATTTCTCTTTCAGCCCTCTCCAGTTCCATAGGGTTGAAATCCTGAGGGCGAGTTTAAAGCCCAGCCTCCCATCTAGCGCGTCCCGCTCGCATTGTGTTTGTCTGTCCTTTTCCTCCGCTCTTCTTGGCCGTTCCCACAGGCAGCCAAGGCCAGTAAACAGCTCATTGTGAGGCTGGAACTAATGTTATTCCTCGGGCTGGTGGCTGATGCAGCGGGCTCTGTCTCGCTTCTGCAGCACGCCCAGCTGCCACGGGCTTTTATCCAGGCGACTCAAATAACTTCCTGGATATCTCATGTAACAGCCTCCCTCCAGCCTGCAAACCTCATCCTCCGAGGGGTCACGGTGCTGCAGACACCGTAAAAGGCGAGCGTGGATTTCAGCTGAAAACGCTGAAGGTGCAGATGTTTCCTACCCCTCGTGGTCAAAGGGGCATTTTTCCTTTATTTTTCCTTTTTGCTGGTTTTTTTTGGATGAGAGATGAGAGATGATCTGGGTATATTGCAAAGGGATGGCCAAAGGCGTCGGCCATCGCTATGCATCGCTGTGAACGTAAGGGTGGATGGAGGGGTCGGGGGGCTTGGGGTGCAGAGCCCACCAGTGTGAGCAGCCTGTGTGCTGGGCTGGCAGCGGGGTGCCCCTTGGAGGAGCAGGCCGGGCTGTGCCTTCCCCTTCTGATTCAAGTACTGCCAACTTTCCCCCATCCTTCCTAAAACTAATGGCAACTTGTGAGCAGCAGTCAGCTTCGGCCTTTTATGGCTTGTGGGCATTTTCCTGCTTTCAGGGCAAGCCTGATTGCTCGGGTATAATGCAGCAGTTTTGCAGCCCCTGGCACCCGTTCTTATGCGAGTGTGAGTGCTCTCAGTGGGGACTGATTAAACAACATGTCTGCATTTGAAATCCCTCTGTTTAGGGAAAGAAGTGTGGTTTGGATGGTTTGAGGCTGGGTGCGCTGTGCCGTGATGCAGAATGAGCACACTGAAACCCTTTGTGGATGGAGGGACCAGTCCTGTGCAGAGCCATTAGGCTTGCTGTAGTTCTGCTGAAGCTGAAAGAGTGCCAGAGTACCCTCGGATAAGCACAGGATAAACCATAAAACAAAACCTCTGTGCTTCGTGCAGTGTTTGGCCAAAACGGGGCCGCTGTGCCAACGTGGATGCTGGTGGAATTGAAGCCAGCAGCTGTACCTGTCCGGGCTGTTTGCTTTCTCTCTAGGGATACTGGTATAATTAAACACGCCTAACAAAAGTCTTCAGCTGTTGTGAATTTCAAGGGCTCTCAGGGACTCCCCCTTATAATGTTACCTCTCACTTAACAGGAGATTGGGGTTGGCATTTCTGTCCTTCATGGCGATCGTCCTTCTGCCCACTGCAGCGATTCCAACCCGCTCTCCACCCGGGGTTGCCATTGAATTTAGCAGCATCTCTAGCCAGCAGGTGCTTCAGTCGCCTCCCTTTGTTTGCCTTTGTGGGTTTGGGGTTTCTTTCATCAAAAAGGAGCACCTTTTTCTGCCAGCTGCAGCCCAAACGAGGAGCCAAACGAGGGCAGTTGTACCTCTAGGCTGACCCACAGCGCTTCTCTTCAGCCTCAAGAGATCATTAAAAATAATGATAATAAAAATTCCCCTCTGGAATGTGAAGAGAAAAATACTGTCCCCAGAGCCACGCATTCCTGCCCCCATCCCCATCACAGAGCGATGCGCGCCTTCAGCCTTTCTGCCACACCAGAGCAAACAGACCGAACGCTGTGCTGTCCGTGTCATCTGGATGTATCTTTTTGAACGAACCAAGTACAAACATTCCCAACAAAGTGCCCTCACTCAGCATAGGTCTATTTGCCAAACATGAAGGACGGAGGTGGCTGCCTCTCTGCTCGGTTACGGTTACAGGGAAGTGTTTTCTTTAACGTGGAAAAACAATGAGCAGACTGCGAGGCTCTTCATCTCCCTTCTCGCACCACTCCGCTGCTGTCCCCACCCCGGTCCCATGGCGTTGGGCTCAGGCTGGGAACAGGGCGAGCTCTCCTTACAGCACTGGCAGCACACCAATAATCCGCAGTTATTGTGGAAAACAAGGCAGACAGGGCTGTTATCTTGTTGGAAACCGTGGCTGCTGAGCTGGCATGGCATCTTGAAGCTGAAGTTTTACCCCGTGTTTGCAGTGCTCTGACTTTCTGCTCGTGCACAGAAACCCAGCTGATATTTTGCTTTCTCTTCTGGTTCTGTTGTGCCAGTGGTCCGTGGCTGTGGGATTGGCATACATTTTTATTGACATGAGCCAGGCAGGAATATCTGAACTTTGGGAACAAATTAGCCCAGCAGCATGCTGCATTTCTGGCTGGTTGATGCTTATCTCTTATGCTGTGGGAGGCACTGACCGTTTTCAGTCAATCAGTGCTTTAATGTGCCAAGACTTCTGCTGCAGGGCACTTCTGAGCTCTCAGAAGGAGCCAGAGAGCAGAAAGCAAAGATGAATTCCAGATCTGGAGGTTGGCGGCCCTGCCTGTGGCAGGGGGGTTGGAGCTCAGTGACCCTTGAGGTCCCTTCCAACCCAGGCCATTCTATGATTCCATGATTTAAAGGCCACTAGAATATAAACGATGCAAACGTTTGCTTTTCCCCTTCCTCCTCTGCTCGTTGGCAAGATGTTTCCTTTCTCTGCTGTCTCTCCATCTCAGATGTTGTCACTTGGATGCTGGATGCTGCATGGCATTGGTCTGTTGGGATACAACAGTGTGCGGCAGTGATGTGTGGCATGGGGAGCCCTCATGCTGCAGGGGGGATCTGTGCCCAACCTGCTGTTACCTGCAGTGCTCAGAATGAACCCTCCATGAGATGCTTCAACCACACCAGGGGATCCTGCTTGGGAAAATGGACAACCCTAAGCTGCCAAAATAACTGCCCTTTGAGCTTTCAGACTCTGATGGGTCAAAACACATTGCCCACATGCAGCACATCCCTGTGATGTACCATTTGCTCAGCCTGTGAGGCTCATGGCTTCCTGCCATCTCACCCTTCTGAAGCAGCAGCCTTAGGACAGCAGCTCCTGCAGAATGAGGATAGAGCTGGGGTGACCACAAAGGAAACGTCTGCATGATTGAAAAAAAGAAAAAGCTTCAACCCCATTCAAACAGAATTTCATTCAGATGGTCCCCAGGAAAGGAGGAAAAAATTATTAATGCTGATATTTGCATGGGGGGAAAAAAGTCACTTTGCAGAAACCACAGCCTCTGCTGGAAAAGGTCTGGAAAATTCCTGAGCACATCTAACAGAGCCATCAGGAGCTCACTGACTGCAGTGTTCACTAATGCTTAATGGCTTGTCAACGTTTCCATTCGAAACCCCTTTAGAAGAGCTTCATGAGAAGGCTATAAAAATCAAATGGAAGCGTGAAGCCCCATCCTGTTTGTGTGTTTGCTTTTAAATAAGCTTTTGGAAGGACATAGAAAACCATTTTCAGTGCTGCAGGCAGATGAGAAAACAAGCAAGTGCTCACTGGGATGGGTGTCCTTGCAGTCTGAAGGCCTTGTCTGTGAGCTGTGCTCTGCTAACTCGCTGCTGCTCGGAGCTCAGCTCCTCTCCCACCCAGCAGGGCTTTGCTAACAAGCGACAGGATGATTCTTCTCCAAATGTTTGCTCAGATCAGAGCCCTCCCGGATCAGGTGCTGCTGGTGGCAGAGCAGTGCTGGAGCATCCGGAGATCCCTCTGCCCGGAGCTGGCAGCCTTCTCAGCCCCCAAGCCTCAGGTTTGCTCCCATCCAACGGAGTGTCAGATTAACTGATTAATCTGTGATTTATTTCTCTCATTCTCGGAGCCATCAAAGCGCAGCTGTTTTCATTCATGAGTCCTGAGGGCCCGCCTTTATTAAGTGCAATTAACTTGAAGCGAAGGCATTAGAGCACGAGCCGCTGAAATGTTTCACGGGGTAAAAAAGTAAAACAGAATCCACCAATAAGGAAAGTAAACCAAAATCCATAACGTTGACTGGGTCACACCGAGACCTCTGGCAGCACCATCCCCCCGAGCCTGTGTGTCTCCCCAAACCAGACCCCTTCCCCACAGCCCTTTGCTTTCCTTCTCGTTGGCGTCCCCGCTAAGCCAGGAGAGTGCCGCTCTTTTGGATGCTGTCCTCCTCTTTGCTCTCCGTGTTTCCCAGTAGCTCAATGGGGCTCTTCCAAGTGCGTCTCGGCAGCTTTAGAGCCTTTCATGTTCCTTGTCAACGCGTTCATTTTGCAGACTCGTTTTGCTCATTACTCATTTTTCCCCCTTACACGAAGCAATTTCCAGTTGTGCGTGACCAACCCTTGCGCATGAAGTCTCCCTTCAGAAGCTGCATCCAGCAGAGGTTCGGCACACGAGAGCTGCTCCAGGTGGGAGAGAAACACCCGGGGAGCCCCTCCTGCAGGGTGAGCTCAGGCACGGGCTCTATCCGCTGCACTGTGGGGTCTGGGTGATTCTCTTTGCACGGTTCAGAGGAACCGGCTGTCAGCTCTGCGTGCTGTGGGTCCTGCTGCACCAAACAGACACGCTGCTGTTTGGACAAGGGGCACCAGCAGTGCCAAAATCTTATCCTCTGTGCACCAGGGACAAGAGGAGCTGGCGATAAAACCCCAGTTTGGATGGAGCTGGGAGGGCCTCAAACAATCGAAGGCACAGCCGGGCAGGAGCTCACCATTCTGCGGCCATGAATAGAAGGAAGAAGCTGAATGTCAGGAAGCGTGCTGTAACAGTGCACGCCGTGAGGCTGCACCGAGGCTCCCGAGGGATGCACTGGGCTGCAGGATGGAAGCTGGGCGATACCATCATGTGCGTATGGACAGGAATCCTTCAGCACTGCAACATGGTTTGCAATAGGCAGGGAGCAGAGCGCTGCTATTGCTAACGATGTCCTTACACGGTGCTTTCTGATGCAGGGCTTTGAAGGGGTTGTTCCGAACGGGGAGGCTGCGGGATGCTGTGCTGCACAGGCTGTCCTGGACCCCGAGAGGAAGCCTGCTGTCTGCATTTCCTCAAGGAGTCTCTATCAATCCCGGTTCTGCTCCCTCTAGAGGGCGGCTGCTTCCCTCGTAATCCCGTGGCACAGTGATCTCCCGTCACATCTTTGGGATCCCACTCTTCACGCAGTCGTACTTTGGTGCTGTGGGACAATTTGGGCTGTGCTGCAAAGGGGAGGTTGGGTGTCCCTCTGCTCACGGCCCCATCAGGATCCCCCTGACCCAGAGTCTGGGAAATGCCACCCGCACAGCTGCATCATCCACAGAGAGCAGAAACAGAGCTCTATGGGTACCTAGATATACATCCTTGGAGGTCTGGAGAGCCACATGCAGCATCACGGCACGCAGCAGCCTGGCTCCTATTAGAGAGCTTGCTAGAAATATGCTGGAACGGATGGGAAATTAAACATTTCCAGTTTTCATTGGTGATACCTAGCAACTGGTGTAGCTGGGGGCTCCCCTCACAGCCATCACAGCAGGGACCCTCTGGGGTATCTCAGCACAGGGGATGCTGAGTGAGAAGTGCTGCTGTGCTGTACTTCAGCCCCAAGCACTGCCAGCAAAGCGTATTAACAGAGCTAATTGCAGCAAGCTGGCTGCTTTGCTGCTGCACGCACAGCCCAACAGTGCCATGCAAACCAAAGCAGCATTACCCGTGTTGCACCAGCACTTACCTCCTGCTCTCCACCAGCCCATTGTCGGTAGCCCTTTGGCACCGCGTCAATCTGATTGCAATTAAGCTCTTAACAAAGCAGCCTTCAAGGCTGGCCGTTCAGGTTTTAATTGTTGGTGCTCTGAAAGGCTCTGCACAATGGGTATCACGGGGAATATGCCACAAGCTGTGGTGGTAGTGCCCTTGTTTGATAGTTCTGATAATTTTTGTGACTCATGGAAGCTATTTTGGTAGTGCCGTGCTTGTTTATCTGATTGCAAAGTTGTTTCTGAGGGGAGAAAGTGACGTCTTTAATGCCCTGCAGTAGGCCACTGTTTTTCTGCAGCCTTTTTCTACCAGCAAAAGGTGTTCTCAGGGTTTCTTTTACCAGAGACTCCAAACAACAGCTGTGTTCCTGATGCAAGTAGGGTTATGTGTAGCAGAGCAGGAAAATGGAGAGATCCTGATATACATATCAAGGTCTGGCTGTTGCCCATATACCAATGTGAAAAAGAAGCAAAGCCTGGGATTCGCTTTGGAAATAACTGCATTTCCAGCTGAAGATGGGAGTGTTGAATTAGGCAGATCTCTTATTGCCTTGTCCGACATAGGCTGCCAGAATGCAGAAGCCCTCTGTGCTGTGCTCTGCCATCCTGCGCTGCCTGCAGCAACAGCAGGGAGACCAGGGAACCCCAGGACACCCAGCTGCCCCCAAAATGCAGCCGTTGCCCTTTCCAGGCTCTTTCTAACACTTTTATCTCTCCGTTTTGCCCATGATCTCTACATCTTGTAATTCTGTGAACTGCTCTGTGCATCCATGCTGAAACAATATACAAGTAACGTGGGGTTTGACCAGATAAGCACCAGACAACTTCCTCTCTTCTTAATCTAGAAGTATCTTACAGTAATTCAGCGCAAGAGGAGAATCTGGGGGTTTCCCTGATGCAAGGAGAGGTCCCTCCTCCAGCATTCAGGCAGGAAATTCAGCCTGAAATTACAAAGGAGTCCCAGTGTCTTTAGCACACAACCCAGTGCTCGTGCCCACACTGATAGTGATGAAATGGAATGAATGAAGGGTGAGCTGCGTGTCCCCAGGAAGGAATCCAGACAACTTTTCATGGAGAGAGGCAGTGAATGGGCCAAGAATTGCTCCCACTGCAGTGCACACACCTGGTTCCCAGGGGCGCATCAGTGCGTCCTAGCAGCCTGTCACTGGTACAGGACATAGCGTGCAGCCTGGGGGGCTCAGCAATACAGACCAACCCAAAGGACAGAGCTCTGAACCGCCACTTCCTGCAGATACGGGGAGCTCAGGGCACGCATCTCAGCATGGTCTATCTGCCAAACTTTATAACCGCTGCGGCTCAGAACAAAGCCATGTGCTGCCAGCAGATAACAGCAGATGGTTTTGGAGGGCTTACTTGAGGTGCCCGAGGTGTGGGCTGGCTGTGTGTGACACCTGGCACTGCTCTGCTGCTGCCAACCGGCCGTGGGATGGGGAGCGCAGGTGTCACCGTGCCATGCGCAGGGCTGGAGGGCACAGCACAGCACGGGGTGCACATTCAGTGGTGATGAACATTCAGCCCTGGGAACGTGGCTGCCGTGGGGCACTTCAGCATCGTTCCGTGGGTGATGACTTTCTGTACTAATTTGCAGCTCATCTCATCGAGGGCACACAGTGATTGAGGAGCAGCGGTCCTTTGGAGGACGCGGGCATTCCTGTGGTGCTGCTGGTTTGAAGAAAGAGCATCAGGCCAAAAATATAAAGAACAGACTGAAAAAATGCTGCTTATCCTACAGTGTGTGTGCTGCTGATGGGAGGAGGAGTGTGAGAGGCAGCTGGCCATGGCAGGGAACGGCCACCCTGCCAAGGAGCACCCTGATAAGGATGGAAATCCTTGTCTAACATTTCCCTTTGTTATCAGAGGGAAAGAAACACTTGAAAAAACATTGTTTTCCCAGAGGAAAGCAGCACCAACAGAGCAATGACTTCTTTCTTTAACTTGTCCTCTGTTCACTTGCTGACACCAGCGATGGCCATCCAGGCTGAGCCTCCTCTGCCCCTTCACCCATCTCTGCGGGTGCTCTCTGTGTTCAATAGGCTCCAGGTGCAATGCCATACCCTGCCATGGTCAGAGCTGCAGGTGTGGTGTTCAGCAAAAGGAAAGCCAGGGTGATTTTCATGGAATCCAGCTAGCAAATGATGCTCTCACAGCCCACCGGCTCAGGTGGGAAAGAAAAGGAAAGAGCTCAGATGGAGCTCTTTTGGCACTTCTTGTAAATGGCCCTCCTCTGCAGGGCCTGGCTCTGTGCTGCACTGCCCAGGGATGCTCCCTTTGCAGGAGGTTGGTGGTGTGGTCTCCCTGCTCGCAGGAGCATTGCTTTCAGCAGGAAGCAGCGAGCTGGGCTGCACGGAGCACTGGGGCAAGGTAGACCTCAGCTAGGCCAGGAGCCCTTCTGCAGGAGCCGTTCACAGTGCAGACAGCATCTCCCAGCTCTGTGCCTGCACTGTGCTGTGATTCAGGACAGGAAGCAGCAACAAGCATGCCCGGAGGGAAGCTGACCTTGAGGCTGTCATCCCACCTCATGCAGCACACTGACAGCCGTGCATGGGGAGATGCCCCATCCCAGCAGGGCGAGCAGAGTGGGACTGAGCATCCCACAGTGCTGAGTGCTGCTGTGCATTGCTGTGTGCCACAGCAGGGCTCTGGTGGCCTTGTGACAAAGCATTCTCATGGGAATTCACTGCAACTCCTTGCACGGTGACCAGCGGGTGCTATATTTGTCCTGGTGCTGACACGTCTTTAAATAGCAGAGGTTACACTCCAAGTTCCCCATTTAAAGGGCTCACCACCATCACTTTCACTGAGTGCAGCTCTTCCAGGGCCGTTTGAAAAGGAGCAGAGCCTCCTCGAGCACCGCTTTGATCCCACCAACATTGTTCTGAGCAGAAATCATTGCCAGAGTCTCTCCCTTTCTGTTGAGTCTTTGCTATACCTCTTCTGTAAGCATTTTCCCTTTCCATTTGTTTTCTCTAGCCTTCCCAAACCACCTCCTCCCATCTCCCAGATCCTGCTGAGCTGCCCACAAGTTGCTCATCACCTCCACTCTCATAGCAGCCTGTTGGTGCAAGCTGCTCTCACTGCATCACCTCGGATCAATGCCTGATTTCCAGCCATCCCCTGGGAAGCATGACCTCACATTTTTGGCTAGGGTGCCCTGCTCCAGCACTGCTGGGACATCTGTTTGCAATGTGAGGGATAGAAAACCGTTGCCTCTTTTCTTTCCTTTGTTTCCATCACGTTGGTTCTTCGCACTTGAACTCAGCTCCTGCTAATTCATCATGCTGATGGATGCACCTCTGAGCCCAGGAGTGCTTTGCAGCTGCCCCAGCTGAGAGAGCCCAGCCCAGGGCTAAGCAGACTGCTTTTCTTCCCAATCTCTTTCTCTCTGATGTGATTTTAATTATTTTTTGACTATGCTGTCTTTCAGTGAGGACAGTGTTGGCAAATGGCATTTCAATCTAAGCTTTCTGCAGCACCAAAAAAGTACCATGCATGGGAAATGAGCCAGAGGAGAGGCCTTTCTGGGTGGCAAGCAGTGTCTGCAGCAGCTCTACTACTGTTTCCAGTAATGATCCTTTGTTTGGAGAAGGAGAGAAGCAGAATCTTAATAAAGATTCTCCTTCTGATGAGAGAAGAAAACTTACCCGGGGTAACCACTGGGGTTGGGGTGGGTTGGGTTGAGTTACATGAGGGTCAGGTGAGAGAGAGCTTTAAGGTTCTGCTTTCCTCATCCTCTGAGCACTCAGGGGCAGCAGAGCTCTGAGCGTGTTAGCTGTGTGCTGCAGGCTGTGCAGGATGGAGGTATGCAGCAGCCCCTGCAGCTCACCTCCTGGAGAGGGAAGGGAAAAGGAGCCCAGATGGCACTGGCTGCATTTGGGGGATGTGGAGAACATGGGGCCATGGGAAGCGCCACTGCTTCTCACCACTGCAGAAGCTTTGCTCTCCTCTTGGTGACCCTCCTCGGTTTAGCTGTGCCACGAGCACACGGATGACAGTCACTCTGTCTTTGCAGTGTCAGAGTTAAACTTTCCCCTTATTTTAGCAGAACACATGGTTTTGCTTAGCACTAGCTGAGGAATTACAAGCCGTATGTCTTGAATATGTATCTGCCAAGGTAAGTAATCTCTGCTGTGAACTTGAACAATCAAAGCTCGGGGCTATTTGTTTTCCTACGTATAGATTGGCCAGCTGCACGTCTCCAACATTTGTGGATGTTTTTGCTGAGCACACCCCCATGGCTGCGCTGAGCCATCACTGGGAGGGGACCTGGGAGCCCTGCACAGCACAGTGAGCCACGGCCATTGCAGTTTCCATCATCAGGGCCCTGCAGAAAGAACATCAGGTAAGGCAGGAGCTCCTCAGTAAGCGAGGAGGAGAGGTTTCCCTTTAAAACTGCTTGTTTCATAGAGCTGCCACGGCAGCATGGGTGCAGGCAGTGTTTTGGGGCCATTTTGTTGGTTTGCACAAGCTGCTTTTGCAAAGAAATTTCATTTTGCACTCTTTGGCACTTAGGATTTACCTCTTATCTCGTGGTTTAAACGCAGGCAGGTGTGGATAGAGCAGTAGAGTCAATCCAGACTGCAGAAGGAGTGAGGAAATGCATTATTTTGGTTGTCTGCACAATTTTTGCACAGGGAAGAGCAGCACTTCCCCCACAAGGTGCTGCTCTGCGTAGTGCACAGAACGATAAGCAGCAAGTTGCAGGGCTTGAAGACCTGTCTTAAGTCTTTACAAGGAGTTTATCTACCTCAGGGGCTTTTCTCATTACCTGCTTTCAAAGGATTCCTCAATGCCAGACGGGTTCCTGGGTATGGCTGGTGAGAAAATATTAAAACGGGATTTGGAAGCTATCCATCATAACGTGCCTTCGTAGCACAGAGCAAAAGAGATTTGAAATGTGGGGGCTAGCTGATAACAGGCTGCATTAAACGCCCATTTGTTTTGGTCCTGGAGCTGTCTGCGTGCACAAAGCACTGCAGGATCTCTCTTCTCCTGGGAGCACTGAGCAGGGCCCTGCAGGACGGCATCACCTCGGCTGGAAAACCTCCACCTGTGCTCCTGGCAGGGCCTGCACACAGCCATCCTTTGCTGCCGGAGCCACAGGTGGAGCAGCAGCAGGCACAGAGCCTGGCACAGAGCCTGCCAGGGCTGGAGCTCGGCAGAAATGCATCCAGAGAGCAAAGCACAGCGCTCCGAGTGGCGCAGGCAGCGGGATGCTGCTCTCCTGGCTGCGGGCGGCTCTGTGCTCAGTCTGCACCCCCCCTCTGCAGGGAGGTGTGAGGTCAGGAAGGAAGGAAAGTGTCTGCTCCCTCCTGCCCCAGGGAGCAGCTTGCAGGGAAGGAGCAGGAGGAAACCATGCAAGTGCAGCGGGGATTGCTGCAGGGCTCACCATCCGGCTCTCCAGCAGCACTGCTGCCCCACACCAGCACAGATAATACAAAAAATCCATCATCAAAGGGACATAGAGGCAGTGAGATCTGCTCAGCACAGCTCCCAGGGCTGCGACCTGCGTGTAAGCTTTGCTCAGCCTGGGACGGGCAGGAACCTGGCTCTGCCTGCCACGTCCTGAGGGTTTTGTTAGGTCCGTGGGGCGCTCAGCACTGCTCTGATTTGTTTGGGGCTCTTGTTGCTAATGTACCCAGGAGGATTTCCTGAGCTGCATCTATTCTGAGCCCTGTGTGAGCCTCAGCACTGAGGTGTCTCAGCAAACACGTGAGCACAGCGAGCCCTGTGTCAGCCCCCAGGCTCCAAGATAGCCCCGACCCCAAGGATGAAAGGAGCCCACAGCACATCCACAAAGCATTGCAGTGGAGCATGGGGACCTGGTGGCCAATGCCACCATGAATGTGCTGCTTGTGGAGGCGGACGTGCCGTTCACACAGGCATTGAGACTGTGCCATCAATGAGATCTTGTTCAGGCTCTGCTTCCCCAGTCCTCGTTTAACATGGAAGCTGCTGTGAATTTGATACCTCCAGATTCAAACTAGTTCCATCACGGAGCACATAGAGGGGGAAGAGGAGAACTCGCTGGGCTGGATTTTCAGGTACACTCAGCCCTTCTCACCAGTTTTTTCTTCCTTTTGCTGGCTCTCAGTATTAGAGAAAGCAGAGAGCTTGGCACAGCCCTACAGCCCCAGCCCCCAGCGTGTCAGCCCCCAGCAGCTCTGTGGGTCTCTGGGGGGGAATAACCCACAGCTCCAATGTACCATAGAGGCAGCCCCCCTGCCACGGACAGCAGGGAGGTGTCATTCGCAAGGGGGATTTTGTACAGAACAGAAATCTGGCATGAGAGCTGCAGGGCACTTCTCTGCCCATTGGGTTTCCCAGCCCCACAGCACCCCTAGCTCAGCACTGGGATGCTCAGCTCTGCCAGGAGGGCAGCAGCGCTGCGCCGGTGCCTGAGCTGTTCTTTAGGGAGGTTCTAATTAGCAGGCAGGCACTCTGTTAGGTCAGGACAACGGTGTCGACGTTTTCCATTTTCCAGGGGAGCCAATTAAGCTGCTGGCTGTCAGGCTGAGCTGCTGCCTCTCTGTGAACCTGGTGGAAAGCTGAGAGAGATTTTTCCTAAAGCTGAGCAAACTGGGTTTCTGGAAAGGCACCTGGAGCTGGAGCCAAGAGCAGGCAGGTAGAAATAATAAGAATTAGAGCCATAGCCTGAGCGTGGTGTGCAATGCTGTAAGCTTGGAGGACACTCAGCTCTGTTTTATGGCCCTGAGAAGACTGTAGAGCAGTGCAAGCATCCCCAGGCTGCCTCTGTCTCACATGGATCTGCAGTTGGAGCTGCACAGAGAGGGGACAGCGGGGTGTGAGGCACAGGCTGGGGCTTCAGCCCAGCAGTAGGCACAGCAGTGCCTGTGGGTGGCTCGGGCTCATCTCTAACACGTAGGTAATCCATACTACTAATAATTAATCTGCTACCTGGCTGGGGTGGTCATTGCCTCAGCTCTCTGCGTGTCAGAGCAGAGGAGATACAGCTAGAGCAAAGGAGCTCACCTGGATCACTCTCTGCCCATGTTTTTGGGCCCTGGCTGTAGGGCACACGCTGTAGCCATACACAGTGAAGCCCTGATGGAACATATGAGGTGAAATCCAAACCCCATTAACAGGTCCTGGGCATCAAATCAGGCTCCCTCAACAGCCTTGGCCATCGCCTGGCTCTGCTCTGTCAAGTTGCACTGCACAATAGAACCACGTAGGAAAGAGCAAATGGACACCGCCTGATTTATTTTCATCTGCCTGGCTTTTTTTTAGCTTAATGTTGAGGAAAGGCTTTGGTAGGAAGCAGTAATGTTATTCATCTGGCTGTAAGCACTGCTGGGTTGGGTGTCTGTTGCCATGCTTGATTCCTTGCAGCTGCTCGGGGTTAGTTAATTATCTGCTTAGAAGAGGAATTCATATTTTCACAGGGTGACTGGAAGGCGGATGGAAACGTGCAAGAGAGCAGAAACACAAATGTTTGGGCAGACCTGGAAAATGCTTCCCACAGCCGACCACGCAGCTGCAGCTCATGCCAAACGCTGTTTGCTTTCTGGGTGATGGATTTTTCATAAGGGCTAAGTTGCTGGGATAGCTCGAAGTGAGCACAGCCACAGCCTCAGCTGGTGCAGAGCTGGGTGCTGGGGGAGCAGCGTTAAGCTCAGTGTTGGTGTGATCTCAGGACACCACTGCCATCCCTGTGCTGGCACTGGGAGGGACGTGCCCAATGACAGGGACGTGCCCTTGGTCCCCATCCCAGTGATGGCACTTGCAGGTTTGCTCCATATGAGCGCGGTCAGAGCCACGCCGGAGCCCTGCAGGTTCAGTGGGACAATGGGCAGCTCTGGGTGCAGCACTCGAGGTCTTCCTGCAGGCTTCCTGAGGGCTGCCCTCGCCCCGTCCGCAGCCCTGGGACACACAGCCCGGCCACGCAATCACACTGCAGAGGGGAGCTGGTCCGCTGCTGGCGCTGGGGAGGGAAGGAGAGCCCAAGCCTGGAGAGGGAACAACATCCTTCTCCCGTTCCCCCATCAGCAGGTTGGCACTGAGGGCTGATCACGTGCTCATTTGGAATTTAAAGAATATCTTTGCTCGTTCTGTTGAAAAGCACAAAATGAAACCTAGCCTTGTTCAGTCTCTCCCTTCCTTTCAGCTTTTTCAGCTAATAATAGGCACATGTAAGCGATTAACATAACCTCGTGTGACTTACCTGGTGTTTGTGCAATCCTCAGCATGTGCTTTATCTTCTGGGCACCAAGTGAATGTGTTTGGCACTTCTTACAGAGCAGCTCTGCCATCCCGCTGGGATGCTGTGCAGCCCCTATGGCAGCCCCTATGGCAGCCCCTATGGCAGCCCCCAGTGCTCCCCACACCCAAAGGGGATCACTGACTTTATTCTGGTCATGAACACTTCTTAAATAGAATCATTTAATTTTCAAGGTAGGTGTTTACTTTGCCTGTGCTGTGTGGTTTCAGTCCTCAGTTCCCTTCTCCATCGCTAACAGAGATGCTGGGCAGCCGTGGGCTGCCTGGGCAGGTCCTGTCTCCGTCCCATTCTTCTGACCCCCACATCCTTGCCCTTGTCTGGTGGAGCGATGCCAGATGCCAAAGCTGAAGTTAGAGGGAAAAATCAACTAAAATCTCAGAAAATACTTATTAAGCATTTAATGACTAGTTGGGTCTTGGTGCCCCATTTGCTCCAGCTGGGAAGCAGTTCCCAGAGGAGCCCCGCAGTTTATTTTGAAGGCACACTGCTGACGATGTGAACCATATACCACACCCAACGAGTTAAAAAACAACACGAGTATTGCAGAGAAGTGAGCATTGAGATTTACAGCTTGGCTGGTTATGGAGGTTGTGGATGAGCCGCTCTCTGCTTCAAGCCTGGGATTATTTTCCATACAGTCTGAGGGACGTGGAAAAATAAAAGCAGGTTTGTGCTGTCCGTGAGAAGAAGGGTGATGCTGTGCTGCAGTAGCAGTGAGGATAATACTGATCCTGCTGGAGCTCCTGCAAACGGAGCAGAAATGCCATAGTGTGTGAGGACAGGTAGTGGAAAACGTACCAGGATTTGAGCTATTTGGTTTATCTTTGTTTGTGGCTTGGGGCTGGGAGTCTGGAAGTGTTTTGGCATTTCCTAAATGCCTCTGATAACCGGGGGAGGAGCCCCTCTTGGGAACTGGGGAAGGTCTGTTGAATGGGAAAAGCCATGGCCAGGGCTGCACGCATAGGCTGAGCTGAGCAGCCCTGTGCTGGCAGAGCCAGGATGCTTGTGGCTGTATTTCTAATGTCCATGCTTCTAGGACATGAGTAATCAGTTCATAGGCCAAAAAAAAGCAGATAAGCTCTAACAGGGGTTAAAGCACAGAGGGCCCCATTATCTCTGACCGTGCGTGCCATGGGCCGGCGTCTGTCATCTTCCCCTGCTCTGAGCTCTCCCAGGAACCTCATTTCTCTGCAGTTTGACCCAAGGCACATCTGTGTGCCACTTCCCTGCAGCTGCTGTGTGGGTTCACATCGCTGGGAGACACGGGGCAACGGGCAGACCCCACTGGATGGGAAAAAGGAGGCACGGAGCATCTCAGCATCGTTGGGGCTGTAGGGACAAATAAGTTCTCTCCACCAGAAAGCACCTCTTCCTGTCTGTTGGACCACAAAACCCGTGCTTGAGACACAGCACAACACCTGGAGGTTCCAGGGAGAGGGGCTGCAGTGCTGCAGCAGCACATCTATGCATGCAAGCTTTGCATCTCATGAATTCAAACTGCACCCCAGCAGCAGCGCAGGACCAGGGCGCTCTCCTTGCTCCGAGCAGCAGCTCAGTGCTTTGGAATGAAGTAACTGGGAGATGTAATTAATTGTCACACATACGCAGCGTCACAAAATGATTTTAAGGCAAAGAGTCTAACTTGTTTCCCTTGCTTTTACGTTTAAAGCCATTCTCATTGTGTGCAGAGCTGATCTGAGATAAAGCATGTCACAGCAAACATGCACAGCGCCGCATTCTGACAGGAAGCGTCTCTAGGTCCTTTGTGTTTTGTTGCATTGCTTTTCTTTTTTTACCTTAAACTTTGAGTGGATCCTCCTCTAATTCTCAAGGTCACTGTTGAATATTTGGAATAGTTGGTCGGATGCCAAAGTATTTTCATTGCTGGCGTTTCTCTCCTTGGAGAATTATTGCAGACAATGAAATGTGGCTTCTTCTACATTTGTGTCAGGGAGGACCCCCCCGTGGCAAGCAGTTGTGTAACCTGGGACCTTGGCTTGAATTTTGTACTGCCTTGAGTGGGACAAAGAGTTTCATGGTGAGTTTGACTGCCAGAACTCTGGCTGCAGTGTTGCAGAGGTCTCAGTTCGGGGCTCAGTAAGGAATTGCCATGCATGGCACAGTGGAGCCCGCAGCAGGACTTGTTGGCTGCTTGGTGGTTTGGATGGAGCACCTGAATGGGCCCCACCTTGCCGTATCATACACCCATAGAATCATAGAATGGCCTGGGTTAGAAGGGACATCAAGGATCATGAAGCTCCAACCCCCCTGCCAGGCAGGGCCACCAACCTCCTCATTTCATACCAGCCCAGGCTGCCCAGGGCCCCATCCAACCTGGCCTTGGACACCTCCAGGGATGGACGGGGCATCCACAGCCTCTCTGGGCAGCTGTTCCAGCACCTCACCACCCTCAGAGTAAAGAACTTCCCCCCGACATTCAATCTAAATCTTCCCTCCTTCAACTTCAAACTATTTCCCCTTGTCCTGCTGTTATCCACCCTTTCAAAGAGTTGACTATGCCATTTGGTGGTATGTTTTTGGAATCTCATAGCAGAACAAACCAATGAAGCTCTGTCTGTGATGCTCTCCCCCACTCTCCAAAGACATCCAAATGACCTCTGTGTTGTTTGCCTCACCCTGAGCTCTTATTTGCCCCAAGGAAGACATTACTTCCTTCTGTGTGAACGAAGATGGAAAGCAGTCGAGCCAGTGCTCAACCAAACGAAGTGTGTTCATGTCATTTCCTTCCAGCCCATAACTTTCAGTCCTGCCCCGGGGGGATGCTGACACGCAGTGCCTGCAGGGCATTGCGGGGTGGGGTTGTGCATCTCCTCTCTCCCATCCCCATGGGTCCCTTCCACCTTGGGACCCTCCACGATCTCCCACTGCCGGCGCTGTGCTTTGTTTCTGCATTCCCTTCTCTACTCCTAATGAAAATCCAAGCAGGCTGCAATGGGAACAAGCCCAGCTCATGGAGGGGGGAAGAGTTCTGGCAGAGTGGGTTGGATTTTCTCTGCAAGTAATGCAGAGAGGGTGGTGAGGTTTGCAGTCACAATAAAACTCACATGGGGCCATCTCCAGAGCATCACCTGCTCGGTGCCCTGTGCATGGCTACACCAGGATGGTGGTATCCCCAGCCCTGAAGCCCAGCTGCCATCAGCAGAGGTGCTGTTATTTCGTTACGACCTCTTTTCTGGTGCACTCAGTATTTTCTTGACACAGCTGCCTCCAACATCTGCTTCTCGTCTCTGCTCTCCGGCTGTGGATGTATTCAGAAATGCCTTTCTTCTTTCGGCTGCTTGATGTGTCTCCTGTCTTGTCAACAAAACTCGCAGCTAACTGAGTTCAGAAATAATTGTCAATCTGGCTATTGCGTATTTTATCCACAAGTAATTCAATTCAGCTTCCATGTAATGGAACATGGGGAAAAACAGCCAGGCGAGCCTGAAACTGCTCGGGAGTCCAGAGCTAAGCTGAGCTTGTCCTGCAGGTTGAGCTGAGATCTTCTCCCTCCTTTCTACCAGGCAGCTTCAGCAACTTTCCCAGCCTCAGGCTCTGCTCTCTTTGCAGGATGCTCAGGACCCAACCAGAGGCTCAGCATCACAGCCCAGGATCTGTGCCCAGAGCAGTGGGTGTCCAGGTGACAGCAGCTCCTGTGAGAGGCTGTCCCCACTGCCAGGGCTGTCCTTAATGTCACGGCTGTCCCGGTGTCAGCAGTGTTTGATTCTTTGACTTGTGTCATCTGTTGGCAACTCTAGGTTTTGTGCTCCAGCACTGACTGCAGCCGCCCTCGCTTCTCTCCTCCCCCACAGGCACAGGCTAGCTGCTTTCGGATAACAGAGGCTGCAGCTCTGAGGCACTGCTGAAAAAGCAAATACAACTTCTGACCTCGGCAAGGAGCGGCGTTTTGCCTGAGTTGGAGGTCAGCAGCTCCACAATCTGCACGTCACTGCCTCCTCCCTCTGAAATCCCTGCAGCCTCCTCAGAGAAAAGCCCTTTTTCTTCTCCAAAAGTCCCAATCAATGTGACATTTTTCCTACTCCGTGTTATTTATATCTTGGACAAAGCTTGCCCTTTGGATAACACCTCCCCCTGGTGCAGTGTTCCTGTATTCCTGTGGCTGAGCCTCTCTTACATCTTGCTTCAGCCACCTAACAGCAAATCTGTGCTTTCTCATGTACATTATCAACACTGAGCCCCACAGCTGGGGGTACCCCAGAGCACCCCCACCCTTCCAGCCCCACCAGAGCTCCCTTTGCACCTTCCCCCCAGCAACCTGCTCTGTACAAAGCACCGTGGCTCCATCCCATGCCCAGATGGTGGGAGCTAGGTGGACAGCTGGATCTTCAGTGGTCTTTTCCAACCTTAATTAAGGGTTCCACGATTGTATGATTCAAAGTGGCTTTACAAGGGGGAAAATGCAGAGTGTGGGCTGGGTGGGGTCTGTGGGGCAGCACCAGAGGTCCCAGTCCCAGGGCTGGGGTCTGCCAGGACCACATCTGTGCTTTGCCTCAGTAGACATAGGAAAATCCATTTTGTTGCTGCATGTTTGTAGGTCTGAAAATGTAAACTGTGCTGAAGTATCTGCTTATAGCAAGACCTCTGAACCCGAGGCTTGCTCTCTGCTCTGGGGTGAATTCCAGCTAACCACTGTGCTGCTGTGTTTACAGGAAAAATGCATGTTTTCTGCATTCTCAGGGCCACAGCTTGTCTCGTTAACAGCGTTCGTTGGGAAAAGAAGGCGAGCCAGCCCCACTGCCCTGCCACAGCTGTCGTGTGCTCCTCTTCCTCTCCTTCAAGAAAGAAAGAGAAGAAAAAGAAGCTGCAGGACAGGCAGGCAGGCCTTGTGAAGGATGCTGGCTCCCCACTGTGGCAATGAGCGTGAGCTTACTGCTATGTGTGGTGCATCCCAGCTGGGGGTGCGATGGATGGCAGTGGGGTGCAGCACCCAGCCCTCGTCCTGCAGGAGCTGCACGGGGTGAATTGTGCCTCCTGCAATGCAGGCACTTCCCCACAGCCCCGCAAACAGGGTGCTTTGTGCCTGGCACTGGGTCACAGCCACGCTGAGCTCCGTCCTCGAGGGAAAGCCAAAAACAACGTGTGTGAAATCAGAATGTTGCAGATGCTCCTTATTGGCACTGCTGACATTGAGAAGAGAAACAGAAGCTTCTGGTCTGGGTGTCTGTCCGGCCTGATTTTAAGAGGGGAAATAAAATAAGAACTGAGCTGTGCAGCCCGTCACATCTCCGGTGCTGGGTGCTGTAAATCCCGGGTGTGTGGCTGTGGCAGATGCCAGCCAGAGGGGAGCACCGTGGGCTGAGGAAAAGGCATTGCCCAGCGGAGGGACCCTGGCACAGGGATGGCGTTGGGTGGCATTGGCTTTCTGGTCAGGCAAGGTAAAAGTGGAGCAATGCATTAAGCGGAGATTCTGGCTCTCTGACTGAGAAATGCCTGGAGAAAGAGGGTCTGAAAAATAGAGTGGGGGCAAGTGAGATGGCTGGCTGTCCCTCCTCCCCTAAAGACCATACAGCCTCTACTGCAGCTGCTAATCCTGCACCAAAGATATTAAGGTCACATAACAACTCATGAGAAGAGTCTTGCCGGTCCTGGTTGGACTGCCCAACAACTCCCACTGCATAGTCTGGGTTTGGTGCTTTCAGACTTCCATCTGCTGGGGCCAATGAAAGGTGGGCGACGTGGGCATCGTCTTCCTAGCAGTGACACCACCACGGCAGCCATGGAACAGTGGTCACCTCTGCTGGTGCAGCTCTGTACGTGCATGCCATGCAAGCTCTTGCTCATCGCTGATGGAAATGCAGAGCTAATGGCAGTGACTGTGTTGGAAGTCAGTATTATAAAGCTGAGGATTTGCTCTGTCTATAAAAAAGTGTCATAGCACTCTCAGTATGAGCAGCTTCCATGGAAGTAAGCAGGAGGCATTACTTTGGGAGCGACCCACGTAAAACAAGAGGTATTATTTTGGGACACAGACACTCCTTTCTCCCACTGAAGCCCTGCGTTTCTTAGGGCTCCGAGCTGAGCCCCACGCTGGCAGCCGGTGCGCAGCAGAGGGCACTCTGTCCCCGGCCGTGTGCGCTCAGAGCTGCCGGCAGCTGCGAAGCCTGGAGGGGTTTTTTTGCGTCTAATTTTCAACCTTTTCGTTTTTTTTAAGGCTGCAACTTCTGTTCTGCGTTTCCAGACGTGTTCACACTTTCCAAGCTCTAAACCGCTCATTAAGCGGCTCAGCCCAGCCTCCCCTCCCTCGGGAGGTGTGCAGGCAGCCCCAGCCAACGAGCAGTGACATCTGGGGGCTGTGTCACCCCAGCATCCCCCATAGCGTTGGCCCCAGTGCCCGGCTGCTGCTGTCAGGCACAACTATTGCCAAGCAATAGCTCTGCAGAGCCTTCCTGCTGCCCCTCAGGAGAGAAAGACCCACCTGCTGCGTTTAGGAGCCCTTCGCAGGGTACGAACTGCACCTCTTCTGCTTTTGCAATGCTCTCACCAGACACTGTCGCATTATGGAGATGAATATAATGCAGCTTTTCCAAAAAAGCACATTTTCCATGGTTTTACTAAAAAAAAAAAAGGAAAATCTTGCTTCTCCAGAAGCTTTCGGTGCTGCTGTGCCCCTCCTGTCCCCTGCGTGGTTCTAGCGATGGTGCATTGGGTTTAACTGCAATGAGTGGCAGCGCTTTGCTGCATGCAGGGTTTGGGGAGAAGCGTTTGGTTCTTTCCATCCCAGTGCCACCAGGCAGTGCTGCTGACAGGCAGGGAGGGCTTTCCCTGTGCTGCAGTGCCTTTAGATGGGCTTGGACAGTACACACATCCCCACTGCTTCCACCACGGCCACCACTGCGCCATGCTCACTTGTCCCAGTGATTTCTTATCACCAGGCAGACCAGGTACCCCCAGCTGAGCACAGGGCAGGCAGCTCAGCCCCAGCCCAGCATTGCAGAGGAGCCCTCAGTGTGTGGTTTGTGACAGCTGTGGGCTCTCAGAGCTCCGCAAAGCCCTGGAGCAGCAGCAGAGTGCTCTGGGCAGAGCTGGGACTGGTCAGTGTGCAACCCAGATGGATGCACTGCTTTTCTGCTTTTGTTATCAGGGAAGTGGAAATGAATCAGAATGCAAATCCAAGAAGCAGGCAATAAAACCCCTTGTAGCAGAAATGCTAAGTCAGGGCCTGAAGCAGTGATGGAGCACCTGGTGGGAAGGCAGGGCCAGTTCAGGGGAGCTCAGGTGCATGCAATGAAGGATCCACCCCTTCCAAGCCCTCATTTAAGGATTGGCAGTGGCAGTGAGGATATTTTGCTGGAGATGCCTGTATACCTGAGGCCTTCTAAGGGTAAGTAGCTTTTTTTTCTCTCTGTTTTTGGGCTCACATTGGGCAAGCCCTCACCCACTGCAGCCTAGGGTTTTTGTTACTCTGCAATCATTGCTGTGCTTCCATTGCATTATAGAGTTACAACCACTTTGGACTAAAAATTGAAAGAAGAATCATGATGTTAGACTTAATTACATATTTCAAGAGCGCCAACGTTTACTTGCTACAAAATAAGTGGGACAGATCTGTTCCACCGCCCTGGCTTTGCAGTGCTGCCACGAGATGACCTCAGCGGCACCACCCTGGGGCACGGAGGTGGGCACTCAGCTCTGGTGGGTTTGTTTGGCGGAGCTGCAGCATGCGCACGGCAGCAAAGCAGGGCTGCGTTCCTCCCCTTTGCCCCAACCTTTGCTTTCCCAGCAGAGGGCACCACGTGTGGCTGAGAGGAGCAGCGCTTGGAGAGAAGCGCAGCACAGGGCGGGCAGGCAGAGCTGGGTGCGGTCAGCTCTCATTGCTGAGACCCTCAGGGCTGTTTTTAATGTGATTTGGAAGGAATTCTGTGAATTAAAGAAAATCGAGCCAGCATCCGTTACAAGGAGAAATAGTGCTCGTTTTCTAGGGCTTCTTAGGCACTGGTGTCAAAATATGCTGAGATAACTCAATGGCAACATACTTTACTGCAGGGAGCAAAAGCCCTTTGTTTTGATCCGATGGCGTGGGTCATGCGAGGTCTAAATTCAAGTCCTTCACTTGTGTCATCAGTGCTTGAGAAATCCAGTCTCTGAAGGATGGCCTCTGTGTGCACAGCACTTCCCCGTCGGATTCCTTCTCAGAAATGGCTCCTCAGGCTGCCAGCAAACTTTCTTTGAAAGAGTGAAGGCATGAGAGAGGCTGAGCTGCTGCTATAATTACTAAGTGAGGAATACACGCTCCTTATCCGTGGCAGCGTGTTTTAGCAGCGCTGTTTCGGCCATTCCCATGAACTGGGACTCCTTGTGCACCATTGCTTATCTATTCCAAATTTCCTTTCATTCCGATTTGCTGCTTGGCACAGTGGGATCGCAGCAATGCAGCTCCAGCTCAGCCCGCACTTAGAGCCCCAAATGGCTCACATCTGTCAGCTGCTGTCCCCATGCTCCTAGGTGCAGCTGTGCTCCCTGCCCTGCTGCATCCTCCCTTGCTCTCTTGGAGCTGTGTGCTGGAATTGCTTGTTTACTGCTGGCTCTGGGCCTCCTGACTTCAGCAGCAGGTAATGATGGGCTCTGCAAGGATTTCACAACCCTACCCGGTGAGGCTGATGCGTGTTTTGATGCTTGGCGGGTGTTCAAAAAGAGAGCTTGGAAAACCCTTAAAAGCACTGCAATGCTAATTCTTTTTAGAGCTGCAGAAGGATTCTGGGTTGGGTGCCAAGGTGCTGGCTTTGAGTGTTTGGTGCCAAATAGCACCACATGCAAATGGAAGACCTGGTGGCTGTGTCAGTGCCTGCCTGCAGCTGCCAGCCTGGTGCTGGGCTGCGTTCTGCCCTTTGTCCCTACCACCCTTCTATAGGGCAGCGAGGCACGGGCATTGTCCCACAGAGGTGGTGGTGCCCCATCCCTGGAGGCACCCAAGCTCAGGCTGGAGGGGCTCTGAGCACCTGATGGAGCTGGGGGGGGTCCATGTTCATTGCAAGGAGTGGGACCAGATGGCCTTTAAAGGTCCCTTCCAACTCAAACCATTCTGTGACTCTATGGTGACTGCAGTGCCAATGAAGGCAAGGCTGTGTGTGCTGACTTCACTGCAGAAATAGCCCTGAGCTCTTGACAAACACAGAGCTGGTGCAAAGAGCAGCATAACCTTGTGGCCACAGCCCTGTGAATGAGCAGCTCATCAGCCCACACCATGAAGGGAGTCGTGCTTTGAGCGCAAAAGAAAAACAAATAAAAAAATCCCACGTCTATTGACAAGGCTGTGGAGAAATCCCCTTTCTTGCAATGGTTTTGAAACCTCATGTCAGGACACAAACAAAGGCAGCGTGGCAGCTGTCATCAACCAGAGAGCTGCCTGGGGATTCCCAAATTCAGTTCCTGCTCATTTGCTCTGAAGCTCAAAGTGCTGCCCCAGGGACAGAGCTTTCCTGCAGAGCATCCCCCTCTGCTTCAGCCCAGTAGCTGTGGGTGTGCAGGAAACCAGCCTTCCATAATAGGGAAAGGGGCTCCTCTCCCCAAGCTGCCAAATTGTGCTGGCCCTGCGTGAGGCCCTGGGATTGCTGAGCTTCCTGGGGGCTCTCTGCTGACAGGGGAAAGGAAACGCTTTATATTATCAGTTCTATCATCCTGTGTAAGGTTTGTTTCCTCTGTGCTCGAGGAGGTGATCAGCGGTGGAGGAGATGGGGACTGCTGCAGAGTGTGGATCTACTCTCTGCTGTGCGGATGTAGGGCAGGAGATGCCCATATGTGGCAGCGTCTCTCTGTCCTTTGATTTTTCTCAGTGTCTCCATTTGCCTTGCGAGAAGTCAAATGTGGTCTAATAAAAATCATGCTGAATTTCTTCGCCTTCCTTAGCCTCGGTGAGCTTGTGGTCTAATGCAGGACCTCTGTTCTTCAGCTCGTGTCAGAGGGAGGAGGTGAATGCTCTGCTCCCAACATGTCCGGCAGGCACTGAAATCAGAGGTGATCAATCCTCTGACTTCAGCACAGAGGAGAAAACCCCCATGGGGCTGTGATGGTTCCTCTCCCAGGGCTCTCCCTGCAAACCCATCAGGGCAGAGCCATGGCAATCAGAGCGCCAGCAGTAGCTGCTGTCATGGGGCTGTGGTTACTTCTGCAGAGGGATGGTGGTGCCTCGGCTTTTGCATTTTACCTTGGTTTATATTTCGTTTGTTGGAGCCTCTTTGAGAGATTAATTTGCCTTTCAGGGAAATGTGTCATTAGCAGATAGTGCAAGGAGATTTCGGAGCCGTGGGATTACTGGTTTCTGTGTGTGCATCCTCAGGTTTCGAACAGGGAAAATCACAGAGTTCATTGCTTGCTAACATGCACAAGAGCAGGCAGCGGAACGGCATTGCTTTGGCTCTGGCAGGGATAACCTGGCTTTATACTTATTTCTGGACAGGTGTCCAGGAGTAACTTCTCAACAACTAAAAACCACCCTGAAGGAGTACCCAAGGTGATATTCTGGGGTACAGACCATGCTCGGTCATGCTGGAGTATGACAGTAACCACCCCTGAGCCCTTTGGTTCTGCAGGGAAGAGCAGCAGCATTAGCATCAGCTAACGTCCATACTTACAGCCACTGCCTCATTCACGTTATGGGAATGAGCCAGTTGGGAGGGAGGAGAGCTGTGCTGAGATCCTCAGCTCTCTCTACGCACCCTTTGGAGGAGGGTCTTGTGTTCAGTGCTTTGCTTTTCCAGGGCACGTGTATCCTTGGTGTTTCTGAATGTCAGTATGGCCTTTGGGCAGCGGGACAAGCAGGCTGGGCTGTGCCGGGGAGGGCATCTGTGTAAGGCACAGGGCTGAGCTCACAGCCGAGTGCCTCCCATGCAAAAGGTCTTGAGGCAAGGCTGAGAAGAGGCACAGAATACACCCTGCCCCTGAAGGGGGTTGCTGTCAGAATTTCCCATTGCAAAATGATGGTGTAACAAAATCTATGAGAACATTGGAATACTGAGCAGTTTGCAGTCTGGCCGAGGGTCTGAAATGCAGCAAGGGAAGCCAATGGTGGGCAGCCCTGAATCTCACTGTGTTCAGGAGCACCAGGTGCCCCGTACTGAGCCAGACCCCACTGCTGCCAGCACCCGCATGTATTTCCATTTAGATTTGTTTTCTAAGGCTACCAGGCGTGCCAGGTGCCGAGCCGTCCCTGCCACAGCAGACAGCAGCGGATGCCCGGGGCAGCCTCTGAGCAGCATGGACTTGCTGGCGTCTCAGCACAATTATGAAGTCTCCGTCTCCAGAAGACAACATCCTCTTGTGCTGCTGCTTCCCTGCTTTTCGGTGCTGCAGCCCTTTGGGTTTCCTTGAAATGCTGCCACGACTGGCACTGAATTTGTCAGACACCGTGTAGACACCCAGAAGATGAACCCCATGGCAACCATTTTATCAATTGAGATAAATACATCCAGATTTAAAACCTTTAAGATTAAGCAAGAAATGAAGCACACAGACTCCGAGAGCCACAGAACTGACCTGATGGGAAAGCAAAGCAGGCAGTGTGTTTTCCCAGGGGGAAAGCTGTGCTGCTCTTCAGCTGCTGCAGGAATAGTGCTGCTGCAGCTCCGTGCCCCCCTGGGCAAGAGCAAAAGGAGGTGCACACACAGGTTGGTTGTAGGAGCCCAGCTCCCAGCTGTAGGTAAATTCCTGCTGCATTTTGCTGTAGGCTGCCTGCTTTCGTGTGCTGTCTAAGCCCAGTTGTGCTCAGCAGTTGCTCTCATCAGTTTCTTAAGGAAACTGGGGGGTTTGAGACTCAAAGTCCTGTGGGCCTTTTGTAGCAAAGCTCCAGTCTGCTCACAGTGGAGCATGGGCTGATGGAGGAGCTGCTGGAAGCACAGCAGTGAAGGATCCTTGGGAAGAATGCACATTTCTAGCAGTGTGTGTGCTTTAACAAGCAGAATTTTATTGATTACGGCACTTCAGTTTTCGTTTCTCTCTAAGCTTTCAAAACCAGGACACATCACAGTACAAGTTACTAACTCCTCCTTGCAGAAGGAATCAGCTTTGTTGGTCAGCATCCTAACTGAGGGCATTGCAGCAAAGCTCATTAAACGATGTGGTTTGGTGCTGCCCTGCTTTGCCGTGTGCCCTTTGTGTGCTTCTGGCCCTGTGTTGTCCTCATCCCTGCATGCAGTGCCTCTGACACCACTGGTATTTGTTGTAATGGCACTTAGGCTGATGGCCTCTGTGATTTTTTGATAATAACCATATCCATTGCCTTTTTTTTTTTTAAAGTCTATTTCTGCAGCCAAAGGATTGGATTGTTGTAAGGACTGTAGCAGCTGTAGGTAAGAGCTCAGTGCTTTCATCGCTTAGAGCCAGCCGCGTACACCCACATGCCCACTGCTTGGTTTCTGATGTAGAAGCAGAGATCTGGGGGGGTAGCAAGGTCTGTGAATGAACACAGACTGCAGAACACACCCAAGTAGTTTCATCTCTCAAACCCCCTTGGACTCCCCTTGTCTCCTGATCCTACTGCTGAGCCCCGTGCTTCACCTGAGTTAGAGATTGTAGGGCATAAATAATGGTTTTAGTATACAGTTATACAGCTCTTGGCTCAGCACATCCCTGAGTAAGCCTCCAAGCATAGTTTTTTATATAAATATATTGGGATTGCTTCACTTCTCACCATCCTTCACGAAATGTCATTTGTTTTACCTGTGGAGCAAGCAGACTGAGAACACCCAGTGTGGGACCGTGTTGCTCCACAGCACAACCTATGGGTTCCAGGTCTCCTCAGACCCCCACAGCCCTCATCACCAAGCTAATAGCATCAGCAAACAGGACGCATTTGTGCTCCAAAACATGAGCCCTGGCTTCCTGGCTGTTGGAAGGTCTTCAAACCACTTGTGTTGGAGGGTCTTCTGCCTGGTGTTGACATGCTGCTCCCTCTGGCATGCCCACTACTTCGTTCTCACTGCAGATCTGTTGGACACGCTGAAGAATATTTTGTAGTAGATGTAGACGTTGACAGTCCTTAGAAGGATGCCCAGGAGGCAGCTGAGGGCCCTGAGGAGGGCTGCAGCCCCACTGGAGAGGTGGAGCAGCCAGACACCGGGGCTGCAGGACGGAGAAGTGCCGCTGGCCTTCAGGACATCATCAGCCTGCAGCAGGGTGCACTCAGCAGCAACCAGCAGCCAGATGGCCCTGGAGGTCAACCCAGCGTTCCTCACTGTCCGCAGGCTGCGGGACTCCACCGGGAAGAAGGTGATGAGGTATGCCTCCACGGCCACGCAGCTGAGCAGCAGCACGCTGATGTGCGTGTTGGCCATCAGGAGGTTCTGCAGCAGTGCTGGTGTGAATGCTGTGTGTGGGACAGCAGCACTGGAGGTCCACAGGAACAGCTCAGCAGCAGCGCTCACAAAAATAAGGAGGTCCGCTTTTGCTAGGCTGGAGATGAAAACTGCAGTGGATTTGGAGGAGACTCTGGAGGACTGCAGGATGAGCATCACGTACCCACTGCCCAGCACACCCAGCAGGGTGCTGATGGTGTTGGAAGATGACAGGACAAGGTACTGGATGTACTTCAGCACCAGGTATCTCCTGAAATCCTTCATGTGGTCTCTCTCCCTGGAAATGCCAGCTAGGGAAGAATACCTGGAATGCATATAAAGAGGGTGGTTATATGTAAGACCGGTGGGATACGTTCCAGACAAACATTACGTGCTTGTGCAGACACCCTGCAGCACTGCTGTGGCATTGGTTGTTACCCAGACTTGGAGTCATTCAGTATGTGAAATCCTCACAGTGCATCAATTATGAAAGAAATGGCCTACAAACCCAAGGGATCCCAGCATTTTCTCGTAATTAATGCAGGGAACTGTAATGACTCTGGGCAAATACTGGGAAACCAAGGTCAGAATAGTGCTACTTCCATTATGCAAGTCTTTTTTCCAGCTTGCCATGGTGAGCCAACCGTTCAGCAGTGAAGAATCCATTGCCTTTGAAACCAGATGAAGCAATTTCAGAGACATTCATGATTATCACCGAGGAGTCCTAAGTGACAAATGGGAAAAGCTCCAGAAAACTTGGAGTAGAAAAGCAGGCCCTGTCCTGAGGGAGGAGCGAGAGGGGCCCCTTCCCAGCAAACTGCTGAAATAACCAAACGTGCCACCTGAGCGATGGAGTGGAGATAAGGAAACACCATGGGGATTTCTCACAGGTGAAGCATACTGAGTTGGCCAAGCTCCCTTCCCTAGCTGGGTGATAGACCCTGGGCGGAGAAAGCAGTCAGCAAGTGTCTTCTATTTATATATCTTTATAAAATTCAAAATATATAGGGTATATCTTGGATTTTAAGTCTTTCAATATTGTGTTATGAGGCATCATACAAAGGAGTAAGCTAGGCAGTGCAGACTAGGAGAAGCTGCAATCAAGTCGTGCCTAGAGGGGTGGAAAAATGAGAGGCTAATTATCCAAAATGGTAGGAATGATGCATCAGAGAGGATCTGCAGAATAAGGAGCAGGGCTCATGCTTATTGAGTTAGCTTATGAAGTCTGCTGTAACAACGAGCAAGAATGCTGTAGCTGTTTGTGAGGCCGGCAGTTTGAGAAAGGCAGTGCTGTCAAAAACTGCTGGCAGTGTTTGATGTGGATTGAAGATGATGAAAGAAAGCTAAAACATGATTCAGAGCGGAAGGAGCCAGCGTTGCACAGCCTGGGTTAGAAGAGATGCTCATTTGTTAAATTGCCCCGATGTCAATTAAGATCACAGATGAAGGAAATGGCACTGTTGCTCCCCCTGGCAGGAGCACCTCGGGGCTTGTACTGCATGCAAGGCTTTGCCTGTAGTTACCCAACAGGACTGGGAGGCTGCTGTGGTTCCTGCCTGATTTCTGTTTTCACGAGGCGATGCCAAAGTGATAATCCTGTGTGATTCCTGAGAAAGGCACTACACGAGCCAGCATTTGTAAGGGTGGGATTCCCGTTGCTTGTTGAGGCTGTATTACTCACCCAGGTTGACTCATCCAAGACCCATGGGCATCTTTTCTCTTATTTTATGTACCTGAGCCAACTTGGGGGAATCCTTTGCCAAAGAGGTAGGAAAAACTCAGCTGTACTGCAGCTGAATTGGGATGTGGTTCATCTTACCCTCGTTTTCCGCAGCAGTTAACTAGAAAAAAATCTGTGTTTTCTGTCAAAAGCAACATTTCTCTGTAGTTCAGTGCTCTCCCCATTAAGACAACGGTCTTTGCCAGCTCAGCCCTTTACAGTCCACTAACCTGCCAAGACGTGGCATTGCCTCACTGCTGATGGAAGTAGAGGTGAAGAGGAGGGTTGGTCACTGAGCACTGGTTTGACCACTTGCTTGGATAAAGAGCATTGCTGGAATGAGGATGTGCTGTTGGAACAAACCCTCCCAACCTGCAGTGTGAAAGCTCGTCCTTCTAGCTGGCGGTGGAGAGAAGCCAAGCTGTGCTACATATAGCTGAGCTCTGATTTGTTCTGTTACTCAAGGGAGTTCCTCCTTATTTTGAATCATGGAATCATTAAGGTTGGAAAAGACCCCTAAGATCATCAGGTACATTAAGGATGTTTTTTCGACAGCGGATCTCTACCACGAATTCTTGCATGATGAAAAGTCCCTGCAACCAGGCTGCTGCATGCAGAAGATCAATGTGTTTGGCCATAGGACTCCAGCTGAATTCAAGGCTGTGATTCCCAGAAGGAGGGCAGCAAACAAATCAGAACTGGTTTGGGCGGTTCAATGAGTGAGGGAAGTGCAGCTCCTTGCCCTGGGGTTTTACATCTCCTCTGGAGAATGTGCAGAAAAACATTAGCTGGAAAATAAACTGAACCAGAAGGAAGGCTTGCCGTAAAACCAGGCTGCTTTGATCTGTCTGTCCACTCAGGTATTTCCTCCATCTTTTCTTTTTTTCCATGTAAGTTTGAAAGGAAAGTGACGCCGCTGAGTGGATTTACAGCAGGTCTTCATCACAGCCACGTGAAGCATTTCAACACTGAGCTCCTGGGCACTGGGTCCTATCCTTCACCCTGGGATCTGGTGATGAGCCACGGCCCCTCCCAATGATGAGTGCTGCCCAGGGATGCTGAGCAGCCGGTGCAGCCAGGGGCCGTGCTCAGAAGCAGCCAGACCAGATGCTCAGGAACTCAGTGTTTTTCACGTCTTCTCTTCCTGAAAGCTTTACATAAAGCTGCATTCCACGTAAGGTTGCAATGGACTTTGGAAAGGAGTTGTGGTTTCCCAAAGGATGATGCCTTCCCATTGTCCAGCTGAGATGTGCCTGAGGTGTCCATCCTGCCCTAGGAGATGGGGCCATTGTGGTTGCCTCCATCCGCCCCTTACGTGCTGTGATTTGGTGCTTACAGCTCCCACCCAGAATGCAGCAGAACGAGGTCCCGTTTCCTCCCTTGCCGTGGGCACTGGGATGTTTATCTCTCAGCAGCTGGCTGTGGGTTGGCAGGGGGTGGGAATGCTTCTCCTTCCAACTGAGGAACAGGGCAGAAATCAGCCAGGCCTGGGGATGGGAGAGCTCCTCCCAGTGCTTGCTCCAAGTGCTGCCAGGATGCACTGCTCCGGCAAATGGAGCGGAGCCAGGCGACACTCCTGGCACAGTGAGACCCAAACCATGCCAGCTCTGAGCTCGGGGCTCTCCAACAGCCTCTTGTGGTTCCATCCCATGTCACCCACTGCCACAGTGCTGCCTAGGGACTGTGCCATTTGGGCAGCTTCTGTTTGCCCTATTTCAGACAAAGCTTCAGCCCAGGCCTGTGGCGCGTTTCCATCCACGCTGGTTTTTATCCGTACCAAAATTGTCCTCCTGGGACACTTCACACATTCCAGTGAACAGTGACTTCCACAGTCCTTGTTCTGTCCTTGCTATGTCGCTGTAACCTGTGAGGTATGTAAAAATATCCACTGCTCTCAGGCAGACTTCCTTCCAAAATTCCTCTCGGAATCATGCCTGAGAACACCCAAAGCACCACTGACCGCCCTGACTGCCATGGGCTCAGTGAGCTTCCACTCCGTTTAAAAGCCAGAATACTTACATGTGCTGAAAAAAGCAGCCAGTGCTGGCTTTCCCCATCGCCGTGTGCTCCGCAGCAGAGTGCCGTTCCCTTGGATCGCTCCCCAGCTTTTATAGATAATGCCGTGCTCGCACCACGTCAGAGCAGGGTTTGCTTTGCTATCCCAGGGCGGTTTCACAAGAGACGTCGCCTGAATCATGGCAGCGTGAACTGCCTCAGCACTTTCAGCAGTCTGGAAATACTGATGTCCCGTGTGGCAGAGGAGTCCCAGACGCTTCCTCAAACACACGGCCGCAGCTGGAGCGGATCACGGGGGAGCGTGGGCTCACGATGTGTGAGCTCTCACACGCTGGCTGTGAATACAAAGAGTTTCTTGTGAGCATTGCAATGTAGCTGGAGCAGCGCCGCAGCCAGCCCGACCGGGCCATTTCAGTGTGTGTGTTTGTGTTGGTGTTGCTGGGGTTACCTGGGTGTGATGAGGTGATGCTGACATCGGCCTCCACCTGTTGTTCTCTGGGGGTGACACGGGTTGAGCGGAGGGTATTGATGTGGGTGAGTCCTGTCATGGAGATAGGAATGGTGGGGAAGGGGAGAGGTGTCCTGCAGACACCACAGAGAATAGCAAATCCCACAAGAGGAGTGGATATTAGCAACAATTCCTTCTCCCAAAGAGTGGTTATGCATTGGCACAGCTGCCCAGGGAGGGGAGGGCACCTGGAGGTGCTCCAGAACCGCTGGGATGTGGCACTGTGGGGATGGGCACGGTGGGGTGGGCTGGGGGTCTGAGAGGGCTTTTCCAACCTGAGTGATCTTATGAGCACACAGCATTGCTCCCAACCCGTCCCGAACAGCAGGCTCGCACTCAGAGCTCCTGCAACAAAACGGAGAATTAAAGGTGCTGAAGAAGGCTGTGCCGCTTTGTGCCCTGCAAGCCCAGCTTTGCGCTTTGATTTCTATTTGGTTTTGCGTTTGATCTTGATTTTGATAAGAACGAGTTCATTTGTGCCGCAGGGCTTTTTATTTTCGCAGCAACCGTTCCCATTACATCGGAGCATTTTGCCTGTCAGGATGACAGAACGGAATTCTCAGCCGTGAGAGCGCGAATCCTGTGGGTGAGTCGCTCTCTTCCCCAGCACCCTGCCTGTTCATAACCTTTGCCCATTGCTGGAAACACAAAGCAAACCCCTCCGCTCCTCCCAGCACCACAGTGCCTCCCCCACCCTGCAGCCCCGGGCAGCCCCACTCACCCCCCTCACCCTGGACCCACTCAGTGTCCCCTCCTGCACCCCCAGCCCCGAGAAGCCGCCTCACACCGATCTGAGTGCCAGCATGACATGATTTCCAGTGCTTTTCCATTCCATGTTTGCTTTGTGCTGCACCCTTGTTTGAGTGCTTGGCCAGCTCCGTACATTGGTTAGTGCTCTTCTTCACCCTCCTTTTTTCTTTTTTCCCTTGGAGTCTGGAATACAATTGGATTTCATTAGAATTCAACAGTAGGTAAGAAAACATCGAGTTCTCTGCCCAAAGTGCTCCACTTTGCTTCTCAAACCAAAGCATTTCCAGCACTGTTTTGCTGCCCGCTCCTTCCCCCTCTCTCACTGCTGATCCTCTCCCCTTCTATGTAATGCCCCCCCCAGAGGCTCTGCCCATCCCAAACAATCCCATTCCTGGTTTCTTCCCCTTCGTACCATGCAGAGGCATGTAGGCAATCCGGTGCAATGATATCACCTGCACTGCTCGGGTGTTGCTGAGGTTTTGTCCCAACATTCTTGAAGATTTTGAGGAAGCTGTCGGAAAGCAGTTTTTGTTTCCAATACCTCTGCAGCTCTGTTCTATGAAACAGGTCTGAATTTCTGTTCTTTGGTGGTTAACCCTTCCTCAGGTCATGCCAACGCAACCATTCTGCAGCCATCCTCCTTGCCCCCTATGGAATGTGCACCCCCTCCCCACCCTGAGGAGCAGCAGGAATGCATTATGTCTGTGCCTGGGTTAAGCATGACATGGAGGATATGGAATATTTGTTTTCTTTGTTTTCTTGCCTCTGCTCTCCATTTTTGCAGTAAGTGCTATGGTTGCACGTGGCTCAAATGAATTCATGGGCCCTTTTTGCACAGCTGATAGGACAGGTTTCTCTAGGGGGGAACAGTGAAAAGATTTATGGCCTCATCTCTTCTGTCTAAGGAATTGAATGGATCAAGATAAGAGGTAAAACGGACAAAGACATGGTGGCAAAGCACAGAAGTGCAGGAAGAACTGAGATGCATGAAGGTTAATGCAAATCTGGCTTGGTTTTGGCTTGCTTGCTTCCTTCCTTTCTGCCTAACCAGCATTTCTAATTCTGAAACGAGTGGCGTGTTGGGAAATACCTCCCCCCAGAGCACAAGCAGCAGGGAGGAGATTCCCCTTCATCCCTGCAGCTTTGGGAACCTCCTGCTTGAAGCTGCACGTTCTCAGCTGATGACTTTTCCAAGTGGAGATGCGACGGCCCTGCAGTGCTGGGATCACAGCCCTGGGCTCTGCGCTACGACACGCTCTGTGCAAACCCCTCCTCAGCACTCACACCCATTTCTTCCTATCCATCACGTGGCTTTCTGCACACTCTCACTGCTGTTGGGGGCCCACAGAAGCAGAGCAGAGGGGTTTTCGCTGCAGTTATTTGTCCAGTGCTTTATCTCAATTCAATTTGAATGTCTCCTTGCAATGACTTTTCCTCCCTCCTCTGAAGCCCACTCTGGGAGATCTCCTTTAGGGTGGTGATGCACTGGAACAGGTTGCCCAAGGAGGCTGTGGATGCCCCATCCCTGCAGGCATTCAAGGCCAGGCTGGATGTGGCTCTGGGCAGCCTGGTCTGCTGGTTGGCGACCCTGCACATAGCAGGGGGTTGGAACTGGATGAGCGTTATGGTCCTTTGCAACCCAGGCCATTCTAGGATTCATCCTGCAGATGGCTTTCTGATAAGCATCCCCTTGTTACTTGCCTTCACTTACCTCAGTTATCATTTATTCTGCGTTCTCTCCTTACCTATAATTTTCTTGGTGGTATTTTGTATTCACATACTGAAGGATTTGCAGATTTAGTCATCCAGTCTAACCTGTATCATAAAATGGGTGGAAGGTTTTGGCTTTGTTCCCTGGGATGGGATCTGTGGGACAATCAGGAAGAATCCGTGGTGAACTTTTACCAGATTTTCCAGGAAAACAGGAGCCCAAACCATAACCATCTGCAAGAGGTTATCCTGTGTGCTCTGCCTGAATAAGGGAGTCTCAACTTCAGGCCGAGATACGCCAAGTTTTACTTTCCTCCTATCTTCTGCATTTCATAAGCAACCCGATGAAAAGTCTTTTCAGACTTTCAGTTTCATCCCAGATGGTTCTGACACCTCCATTTCCCATAGAGGTCGGATCAGAGGGGGCGCGTTGTTTTGCAGGCTGTTGGGTTTGCTTTCTGCAGAACACCAAGCGTTGTCCAGGTGGTGTCAAAAACCCTCCGTTCTTCACACCTGAGTTCTTCACCCAGTGTGAAGCATGTGAGAAAGGCAAAAAACCACATCCACATCCCCCAGATGCGCGGCAACAGAGGGCTGAGCTCACTTCTGCAGTCTCAGGAGCAGCACCCTCTGTCCCTCCCACGTTATCATTGCTTCTAGCAGCAAACCAGGGCAGTGTGAGTGCCTCTTGGAAGCAGGAATGGCCACAGGACTTCCATTCACCCAGCACTTCCGGGGAGATAAGAACTGGGATTTAGCCATACCATTGGGAGCAATGGGCTTGTGCAATCCCTGCTTCATCTCAGCATCCTGGCACCCATCATAGTGCAATAAAGGGAGCAGCTTTGTGTGCTCCCACAGCCTCTGGGTCCTTTCCTCTGCGAGGCAAAGCAGCTCTATTTCCAGCCCTGTTTGGTGGTGTGTTTTGCATTTGACTTGTTTCTTCCGAGCGTGAAAAAAACAGCATTTGCTGTGCTTATATGGAGAGAGATCCGGTGCAACACTTATGTCTGTTGCTCAGTGTGCAGCACTTCTCCCTCTCACTGTATGAGATGACTGCAGTTCTGGCAAGGAACCATCACTGGTTTCCCAAAAAAGTGTCCTCTGCTCCCGCTGAGTGCCTGCAGACACGCTGCCGCTCCTCCAGATCCCCTTTGGGAAGCAGTTCCTCCACAAACACTTGTGATGCTTTTCCTGAGTATGACTCCGATTTCTATTTTTCCCTCGAGGCAGAAGAGGTCACATCAAAGCTACTGTAGGAGAAAATATTTTCAGCTGTGTTTGTCAGCTTGGCGTTGGGCATTTTCCAAGGCCGTGATGGTCCGAGCTGAGATTTTCTTCTGTTTGTTTTCTCTTTGGTTGCTTGGCTTTGTTTTCTGACATTTGGGGATTGTTTTCTTTCCTTTCTTCCTTTCTTTTTTTGGAGAAAATGGAGTTTTGTTGAGTCTCGTCAACTGGAATGGGAAGTTGCCATTGAGTAGGAGTGGCGGTTCATTGGAACTGTCAGGTCAGTTCTTCACTGGAAGCGGCCCTCGGGATCCGGGCACGATGCGGGTAGGTGAGCTCAGCAGAATGACACCCCTGTTTCCAGCTCCAGGAAATGGAAAATTTGCTCAGGTCTTGTCAGGTTTTAATTGAATTAGATCTAAAAGTGTGCCCTAAGATTTCTTATGAGAACATTAATGTTTCCCTTCAAAAAACACAGAATCACACACACAGAAACACAGAACAGCCCGGGTTGGCAGGGACCTCGAGGATCATGAAGCTCCGATCCCCCTGCCAGGCAGGGCCACCAACCTCCCTGTTTAATACCAGCCCAGGCTGCCCAGGGCCCCATCCAACCTGGCCTTGAACACCTCCAGGGATGGACGGGGCATCCACAGTCTCTCTGGGCAGCTGTTCCAGCACCTCACCACTCTCTGAGTAAAGAACTTCCCCCTGACATCCAACCTCAATCTGCCCTTCTTCAACTTCAAACCGTTTCCCCTTGTCCTGCTGTTATCCACCCTTTCCAAGAGTTGACTCCCCTCCTGTTTATAGGCTCCCTTTAGGTACTGAGAGGCTGCAATGAGGTCACCCCGCAGCCTTCTCTTCTCCAGGCTGAACAAGCCCAGCTCCCTCAGCCTGTCTTTGTAGGGGAGGTGCTACAGCCCACTGATCATCTTTGTGGCCTCCTCTGGACCCTCTCCAACAGCTCCCTGTCTTTCTTGCACTGGGGGCTCCAGACCTGGACGCAGCACTGCAGATGGGGCCTCACGAGGGCAGAGAAGAGAGGGACAATCACCTCCCTGTCCCTGCTGGCCACCCCTCTGCTGATGGAGCCCAGGATCCCATTTGCTTTCCGAGCTGCAGAGCACACTGCTGGCTCATGGTCAGTTTTTCGTCCATCAGGACCCCCAGATCCTTCTCTGCAGGGCTGCTCTCAAGGACTGCTCCTTCCAGTCTGTATATATGCCTGGGATAAACACTCTAAAGAAGGCAGACAGCCTGCAAGGACGCAGGCTGACCCCTCTTTGCCATAAACATGTGGACACATCTGGTGACCCCATCCCTCCTGCCAGAATGGGAAAGCCACATCTGTCCCATTCAACAGAGGCATCTCATGTTTTCTGTAAGGGTAACGTCCCACCCAACGCACATTGGTTGACCTGGAGTCCTGACCCACCAGAAGCACTGCCAGGATTTGACCCCATCCCGGTCCCTGTGCCTGTGGCCATCGGACAGAGCCGCTTTGCTGCGGGAAGCTAAAAAGGAGCAAAAGGAATTCCTGGCACTGCTCTTGTTGCTCACCAGAAATCCGCTTTGCTCGTCCTCAGCCATCGCGGGGGAAAGTTGGGTGACAGAAATAAACATTTATTATGCTTCTAACTAAAGATCTGAAGAGCTATTTGCCTGAAAGAATGAAAGGAGGAAATGATTCTGCGCTCCTCCGTGCAATTCCCATCTTACTAGATGTGTTTTATTTGGACAGATGACAGGCATCAGTGAATTGTTTCCTACAGAGACCACACGGATGGGCAAAAGGAACTTAGGAAACAGTTAACCAAAGAGAACAGTGTAATTGCACTGTTGTCAAACTGGAAACCCCAGAAATATACATGGGAAGCCCAGCTGTCCCAAGGGAGTTATTTAGGGCTATTTAAGGCTCAGATTGTTTAAACGTTGAAAAATTGGCCATTGTCCCTCGTTGTCAAGATTTCTTCATGGTCTCATTTAATATTTTTGATGTTGGTGATGTAATTATGAGCAGGCAGGTTTAACCTGGCAGCACACAGCCACATGTGAGCACGGAGAGGGGAGCAATCCCAAAGCCAGCTGTGGACAAATGGCTGCACAAACAGCACAGTCATGGATGGATCTGCCCCATGTCAGGTGTCACTGTGCTTTCCTCTCAAAGGTAGCCCCAGTGTGTTGTTTTTCATGTCAGCCATTGAACACAGCCCCCACATGGAGCACAGCTGCTCCTTCTGAGCAGTCATGGGGTTATATACTTCCCCTCATCAGGAAAAGGCAGGTATGGTTTGCTCTTGTGGAGTGAGGAAGTGAATCATGATGGGAGGAGAAACTGTGTCTGACTGCCTCAGCTGGGCGTTGGAAGAGGGAAAGCCTTCATCTGAAGCCTTTCTGGGGCAATCAGAAGGCTGCAGAGCCTTCCTCCACCAGAGCTGGGTGCAGGGGCTGAAGGCAGTCAGGTAAGTGGAAGGAAGGAAGGATGCAGGTAAGGGGTTTTTCCATGGGGGTCAGAGCTGGGGCTGTGCTGGGGGATGTCCGTTGCATGGCTGGGGCTAATTGAGATGTGAACAGCTCTGTACTTGCCATGTAATGTGTTGGAAAGGCTGAGAAACTCGTATCGATTAAGATAATGTTTCACTGATGTAGAGCTGTGCAGCCAGGAAATTCCCTGCTGTGCCCTCGGCCACCTGCAGCCTTCCCACCTCCCCAGAATCAGGGCTCCTCCACAAGGAGCCCGCAGCCCTCATTTCTGTAGGCAAGCCCATCCATGGGAGGACTCAATGCTTTGATTCTCATGGGCATCCCCAGTTCACAGTAATAATTAGTGTCCTTTTTGGCAAAGACAGAGCTTAGGGGGTAAATGGCTAGGGAAGCTGCGGTTGGGATGAAGGTAAACTTGGTCTGCAGGTCTCGCTCTGCGGCTTCTCCTCTGCTCATCCATACCTCAGCTTGTTTCCGGACTGTGCATGGATCCCTTGGGTTACCTGCAGATCTCATCTGAGTTTACAATCCAAACCCACAGAAGTCATTTTGGCGTTGGGGGTTTCTCTGTGACCTTCCCAGTGTCACCCCTCTGCAGCAGCCTGGAGCAGAGTGGAGAGCAGGGAGTGCCAGCACCTGGGGCAGGTGGGGCAGGGTTTCATTTGGGATGGGGCAGCTGGGTAGCTTTCTGATTGTGGGTTTTAGCTGCTCAGGGTGATTCAGGCCACGAGATCAGAGAAAGTTGGTGTTGGGTTCCTGGGGTTGTCACTGAGCAGATCATCTGCCTATAGAAGCTGACAAAAGAACCGGAGAGAGCCTGGGGGGTGGAGTAACGTGCCTGTTAAGTCACGGAATTACCCGGCTTCTGGTTTTTAAGGCCACATCAGTGGTTTGCAGAGGAAAATGGCTTTTGCTGCCAGCCTAGATGTTGGGGAGAGGAGCTGCCTGCCCATATAACCCAGTGTGGGCGCTGCTGGGTGCCTTACTGAGGGCTGTGAGGGCTCCCAGCCTTTAATTACCACTTGCTTTCCTCCTATCTGGAGGAGGGGACTGGAATGTGTAAAATGCTTTGTACGGGAAGGCAGGCTCTGCATCTCACCATTGGAGTCCTCTTGGTATTGGCTTGGACCAAGGAACTCCAGGGGGAAAAAGGATGATAACTTCTTGTGGCGCTCAGTATGGCACCTGGGACACATCTGATGGGACAGGAGCGGTCAGTGTGGCTGGGGACAGGTGTAGGGAGCCCAGCAAGAGCTGAGAAGGTGCCAGACCCTTCAGTTCCTTTGTAACCCCAATTAAGTACAAGTGTCTGAATAAATAGCCATTAATATCAATCCTTCTCAATCTCAGTATGTAAGTTAAACAGAACCATGGCTGATTCATCTTGCAGTGCTCAGATTGCCCAAAAAAGGGCAGTTTTTGTGATGTTGGATGATCTTCAGGGGAAAGTCAGCCATAAATCTCAGCTGTGTGGACAGTTGGCTGGGGAAGCTGAAGCTCTTGAGGGGAGGCTGTCAGTGGCTGTGGCTCTGTGTCCACCCTGGGGCACGGCGTCCCTCTTCGGCCCGGTACCGTAGAGCTGGTCTGGTTCTGCTGCATGAGAAGCTACAGAGGTGAGTACAAACTGCACCAGCACGCTTGTGTCTGTCTACACGTGCCATATATTGCAAATTCAAAGCAAAACCTAAAAGCTCACTGCAGTCTTTAATCAAAACATCAGGGCACCTCTATTTTGCAAGAGTAAAAGCTCCACTGGTATCTGCTGGACAAAAAGCACTTCGGATCAAAGCAGGGTTTCATCCCTTCCACAGGAGAGTTTTCCTCTTTCAGCAAAGCCTTTGCATCTTCAGCAGTGTTCAGACCCACAGAAACAAACACATCTTTGTATTTCAGGTGCTGCTGCCAGAGCTCGGAGCATGCACGCCTGGAGATGCTGTCGCACTAACATTGCATGAGTGACTTTCAAGGGCAGGCATGCAATTTTTGTTCATTGCAGGACACCTTTCCTGGCTTGGCACCACCCAAGGTCATTAAATGGATGGGCAGGGAGCACCCCAGCTTTATCAAGATGGGTCTTAAAAGCTTTGGTGCTAAAGAGGGTCAAGAGCCATTGCTCTGCAAAAGGTCCATCGTTTGTGCTGAGGCTGTTGCTTCATTGTGCAGCCCATGCTGTAAGAGATGAGAACAGCCACTGGGCCGACTCGAAGGGCAAAGGCAGCGAGCCACGATCTTACAAGCAATTAAATAGCTGAAGACATTTGAAAGCACACCGTGCACTTGATATGGGCACAACTCATTGAAGCCAGCAGCCAGAGGTTTGCAATGGGACTTAGACATGGCCAAGCGAGGGAGAGGATGAGGAAGCTGTCTGCAGTAATTAACCAGAAAGAGAGAGCAGTATCTGGAAGCGATGCCTCAGGTTAGAACTGGAAATAATAGAAATAAATGAATAGGAAGTATAGAATAAAAAGCTCACTTGAGAGAAAGTGCTGGAATAGCTTCCCGATAAAAACAAGGTCCCGGATGGAATGTGGTTTTCCAGGAATTAGATCAGCATCGTGAGTGTGTGTATATGTGTGTATATATTTATAAATAACCTGTGTACGTGCTCAGCTGGAGCTGGTGGTGGAATCTGGAATACCCAGTTGTAAGGGGGAAATCTCTTTTCCCAGGACTGCTGCTTTCGTTGTTCATAAGGGAGTTATCTGTGGAGGAAAGCAGTTCCCACTGTTGAGCTGCGCCTCCAAATGTTAACTCGATTCTCAAGAAGCAGAGCAACATCTCTGAGATCAGTTTTTATTGCTTTACAGGATTTGCAGTCTGCATTGCCAAAAAGCTTTGCCTTGTGAACTGGGGGAGAAGCACATCCAGAGCTGCTGTGCTGCTGGGAAACAAATGCCCCCAGCAAGCCTGCACCTTCCATGGCACGTGTGGGGCTGTGGGGCAGAGGGCTCTGGGCTCAGCCCCAGCTCTGCACCCAGGGCAGCACCACCAGGTCAGAGCACTGCTTCTTGCAGAGCTCGACTTGGGCAGGGGTGCCAATTGAGGGAGCTGCTTGCTGTGTGTGCTTTGTTGCATTGAGTGCAATGAAAATGCAAAGAGCTGAAAGGGCGTTGCAAAACTCTGAGTATTGCAGAAGATCCTTAACGAAGGAGGAAAAAAAATAAACCCGTGGTTCTTGGAAAGGTCTTGCAACAGCGCCTTGACAAGAAGTGGTTCATCGTGAAACAGCACCAGTCTGTGATTTGCTGTGTTAAAGTGGGGTCGGTGTCCCGCCAGGCACTCGTGGTGCACCCAGGGGTGATACTGGTCCCTGTGGTAACACATCCTGGCTTCCAGGCAGGGCAGAACAGGTTGTGCTTGAGCAGGAACGAGCTGCAAGTGGAGCATCGCTGGGTTATGGCCACGGGGAGAGCGTGGGGTGGTGTGTGGGAAGCACTGAGGCAGCAATTGACAGCAGGGTGTGATGCAGTGAGTTGTTGCCCACTGGTGGGATCCATGAAATGAGGATTTGACTGCTGAGGGCCAAGCTGCTCTGTCAGAAAATGTCCTTGCCGCATCCTCCATGATTAAAGGTGAAATATGTGCCCTAGCAGCCGAATGTGGAATTGCTGTAGGTGGGTAGCAGCAGCTGCAAGAGCATCTTCCAATTGATTTCTGCAATGCTGGTCCCTTATCTGAACCTCAGATCCAAACCAACAGCCTCCGGAACTGTGTCACCGTCTATGTGGGGCTTTCCTCTTTAAGTTTTTCCTTTTAAACAAGAGAAAATTCTGAGCAGCTGAGTGCTCAAAGAATGGGACATTGCTAATAGCATTTCCCCCCGCTGACTTCAACCAGATTACTTTGCATATCTGTTTATCTGTTCTCATCTTTCTCATGACTCAAGTTCACTCACTTAAATCTCATCGTGCAGCCCCATACCCCCCCCCCCCACACACTGCTTGTGGGAAGGAGCACCGTGTTCATCTGTTGCTGTGCTTCCATTGAAGAGCAGTGCATCTGTTGCTGTGCTTCCATTGAAGAGCAGTGCATGACTCCATTTGGTGTTGAGGGAACCCGCATCCAGAGTGAGCACCGCTCTCCTTGCTGGCACTGCAGCAGGGCAGAGCAGCACTGGTGTACAGCAGTGGGCCCTGGGCTGTGGGTGCCTGCCCCTGGTTGGCTTTGCATGTGGCTCTTCTATGGGACCCCTCCTCTAGGGGTGTGGAGCTGGGGGAGAAAATAGTGGCCTTTTAAAGGCTGTGTGGCAGTAAGTCACCTGAAGCAGAACCTTTGCAGCCAGTGCTGCTCCGAGGAGAGCATTCTGATGTACTCTAATGGCTGATGTACTCTAATGGCTGATGTACTCTAATGGCTGCTCTTCTGAAAGGCAGAATTTTTGGTTCCTGATGGGTATTTCCTAAGAAAAGCCTCTGGTGAGAGGCAGCCAGAGCCAGCTGGTGGGGCTGCAGGGCTGTCCTGAGATGAGAGGAGGAACACAGCCTTTGTATGCTGTGGCCGCATGCTTCACATGCATTGTGTCACAGATAGTTATCTGCCCATCTTCAAGTATGGGACCGTATCTCAGCACTAGCACCCAATAAACACAGCTCTTGCTTCACATAGAGTGTCTCTGTTACCAAAACTGAGATGTAGCAACGCTCATAAATTCATCTTTCAGACTTGAAGAAACGTGCAGCCACCCCCAAATCTTAGTGCCAGAATTCCATGGATTTTTTACCATGTTTATCCAGTGCCCTTTTCCAAGAAGAGAAGGGCAGCCTGCATTCCCAGCTTACTATTCCTGGCTTTTGGGGCTATTTTCCAGTGGAAAAGTAAAGCAGAAGCTCCAGAAGTGAGAAATGCTTTCCTGTGTACGGCTGTGTTTTCTGGGGGTGGGTTTTCCCATCTTTTTGAGGCACGCAGTTCTGGCAGCTCACAGAATGGGGACTGATTGCCCTGGGAAGCAAACATCAGAGGACTCGTGGGCTGCCTCAGCACTGCGGGTGAGAGGAAGAATAACAAAAAGCAACGGGTGACTTCTGTCCTTCTAAGTTTACATGTCAATATAAGAAGCAAGAAATGCAGTGTCTCACGATGGGGAACAAAGCTGGAAAATCGAAGCATGGCTCTTTGTCTAAGAGCAAAGTAACCAGGTAGGCTTTGCAGTCTGGGTCAGTGGGAGCCTGCCCAGGTAAGTGGGAACCAGTGACAGTTCAAGGCTCCTGGCACTCTAACAGGGACAGGCTCTGCTGCTTCTGAATGAGGACGTGCCATTCACCGACAGGCACTGAATGCTGCTCATGTTTCTCATATTGTGAGTAATATGTGTGAGCTGTGGGCTGATGGAGGTGCAGTTCAAAGATGTGCCCTTGCTATGTACACAGGCAGGGAGGGGAGGCAGCAGCTGGCTCTGTGGGGACAGCACCTCCTGATACTGAGACTTTCCTGTGCAAAGCTGCTTGCCACCTGGTAAAGCCAATGCCATAATGTCAACAGGAATCTCAAGCTTCCTCCCTTTGACAAATGCTCCTGCAGTGTTCTTGTCTGGAGTCCTGGCCCCAGCACCCCATCCTTTCCTTCTGCACAAGATGGGATGGAGATGGTTAGAGGGTCCCTACAGCCTCTCCCAGGCAGAATCCCCTGCAATCTCTGCTCCCTGCCCAAGTCCACGAGGTGCAGTAGGCAAGGAGGGGGCACTGCTGCGGAGATGCCACCCCAACCCATCCCCTTGCATTGTTCCTCCCAGGAAAGGAGATCAGTGTGTGAAGGAGCCACAGGATGCTCTGAATGCTTAAGATAAGGATGACAGATTCTCTGAGTGCTGCCCTGTGGTTGTTGCTGGGGGTGATGTATTTCAGCCCCTGAGGATCTCCAAGCAGATGCATTACTGCAAACAGCTGCTAAGCAGAGACAGTGCTGATGCCGTCCTGCCATCCCAGCTGGCTTTACATCACCTCTGTGCCCTCATTTCTGAACAACTAATTAAAAACATGCAGCTCCTGCATGGGAGCAAAGCAGAAGTTGCAAGTTTTGGAATGACCCTGGGGTTTCAGCTGCCAGGGCACAGAAACTGATGCCTAAAAGAGATCTTTCTTTGTCTCCTTCCATGCCCCGCTGTCAGTGTACCAGCGCTCTGCTCATTATCCCACACCAAAACATTCTGTTGCTTTTCCCCACCCTCCTCCACCTCCTCTCATCAGGAGCGTTATTTCACCCTAACTAAAGGGGAAGATGTGCCTGGGGTGAGCCCAGTTTCCAGGTCATGCTTTTCTCTGGAAGCTGCATCCAGCAGTGAGCGATGCTGCAGCAGCTCATCGTCCTCCATCACCGCACGGCCCAGCCTGCCCCATCGCCCTCAGGCAGAGCAGAGCCTGCTGCCCTCCTTGCAGGGGGTTTCAATGGGAAGCAGCTGAATTTAGTGAATTTAGTTCCCAGGAGAGGAAAGAAGCTGCAGCATGTGGAGCAGATTTTTGCTTCATCACTAAATGCTGCCTTCTTGGTTTCTCCTTAAATAGGCAGAGGGAAAGCTGCTTCCGAAGCCGAAGAGCTTTTTCACGCAGGCTGCAAACCCTTCAGGCTTTTAGGAAAATTGCCTGAAATTCTATCTGAAAAGAGAAAAGCAGAGCAGCGCGCCGGATTGATGCGACGTTTATGTCCAGTAAGGGAGAGCTGAGCATCTTTGTCACAGTGCTGGGAAGAGAGCTTGGGGGCAGGGGCAGTCAGGGCTGAGCGGGGCCATCGGGCTCCTTGCAGAGCCGGCTGTCTCCCAGAAGCAAGCCAAAAAGTCTGCTGACTTTGGAGGAGAGGTAAGGAGCCACTTAATGTCACGTTGGCAATGAGCTGCTGAGTGAGAGCTGCCCTGGCTCACCCCAAACCCCACAGCCAGCCTCCTGGCTTCCGTCCCTCTCCCAAAGCACCCCGCAGCTCTTTCCTTCCTCTCCCCACTCTTCCCCTCTTCACCCCCCCTGTGCAAGATTTTACGTCTTTTCCCCCCCTCTCTCCCCCCACGAGTGCTTTTTGACACCGAGGTTTCTCACATCTTGTCATCTTTAGAAACAAAAACCTGTTGCCTACCACTCCCTCATCCTCCTCCGCTTTCTGTTCCACCAAACTTACAGTTTATCTCCTTTTTTCCTCATCCTCCTAACGCCTGCCCAGGACAGCTTTGAAGCCCCACTGCTCAGAGGAGGGGAAGTAAGTCCTGCCCCCCCCAAACTTGCTCTGACCTTTGGCTGGAAATGTCCCATTCTTGAAAGTGTGAGGTAAAAGAGAAGAAAAGGAGAAAGAACGGGGAAAGAATAAAAATAGAAAGGAGAAGGAATAACAAAACAGTAGTAAAAAAGCAGAAGGAATAGTGAAAAGAAGTGGCAAAAGAAAAAAAAGCAGAAGGAATGGCAGAATGGAGTAATACCAAAACACAGCAGAAAGGAGCTGCAGCACCAGCTGTGTGGTGTGTGAGGTGGCAGGCAGTGGGTTGCCCGCCCGTGGGTGTCCTGGGACCTCTGTGGTGGGAGGCTTCAGCACCCAGAGGGATGCAGCCCTGGGCAGCCCGGCCTGCGGGTGTGCAGCCAAAGACCTGCTGCAAATGTGCAGGAAAACTACTGGGGGGAAGAGGAGTAAGCAGGAAGATGGGAGGAAGGGCAGGCACAGCTCAGCTGGGCTGGGCTCTGCCCAGTGGGCACAGCCAGTGGGGCTGTGTGTTCAGGCTGATCTTTTTGTGTGGTTCATTCCCAGAGAGCAACAGCATCCAGCATGGTGGCATTCTTTTGATGCTGAACCGCTTACTCAAGAGGTGTGCACCCAGCTGGGACAAGTCTGAGGCCTTCCTTGCTGTTAATGAGCCAAGGAAGGGGTTGGGAAGCCTTGGAGCCAGGTGTCACTGCCCGACAGCCTGCAACCCAACAGGTCCCAGTCCCAGGCATTCCTTCCCACCCCCCATCACCCCCACCTCTCCCTGTCCCATCATGCTGGGGTCAGGTGCCACCCAGGCCAGACACAGAGGTCCCATGGGAGCAGGAGGACCTGGAGGGCTGCATGTCCTGCAAGCAGGGAGCAGCACGTGGGACCCCATGGGCTCGGCTGCTTTTTCCTGCCTGCAGCTATGGAAGTGAACACTGAATTCTGGAGAAAAATATCTGCTGAACACTTGATTCCCCATGAGGAGCTCAAGCTTAATATTAGACCGTGACATTAATACCAGAGGTCCTTTGGGACGGGAGGGAAGAACATCACCTTTCTGGTGGTGATGTTGATCCCAGACGGCGTTCGGGGCGTCTCTGCCCGCCCCGAGGCGGGGAGCTTTGCCCCCCCGTTAGCGGAGCTCAGCAGCACGGGGGTGGCGGAGCCGCGGAACGAGGGCTGCTCCCGGCGGGGCCGGGCGGTCCCTCCCCGTGCTGGGGGGCGGGGGGGCCGCCCGCTATAAGGGCGGCGGAGCGGGGCCGGGTGGCTCGGGGCGGCTCGGATCGGCGCGGCTCGGTTCGGCACGGCTCGGATCGGCACGGTAAGCACGGAGGGGTCCCGGTGGCTGCTTATTCGTTGCGCTCCGCTTACAGAAGGGTTTGTTTGGGAAGGGTCGCTCTGCCTCTTGAGGCGGCTCCCACGTTTCTTGCCGAGGACCGATGCTGCTTCGCATCTCAGCTTGAAGCAGACGGTACGATTTTCTTTGCCGGCCGCGTAATTCCTCGCAATAACGGGATGGTCGCTGTGTGTCACCGCGGCCGCGGGACGCTCCGTTTGGGACGCTGCTCTCAGTCCGCCCCGCAGCTCCGCGCTTCTGCGCGTTCCTAAGCGGTGTGTAAATAAGCGGCTCTGCGAGCTGCTGCTGGGTAAACACAGAGCGGCAGGAGGGATTCTCGTCTTCATGCCCTGATGCAGACCTGAGCTAAAAGCTCAGCTGAAAAGCGAGGTGCTGCTTTTCTGTTTCCAGGCGCAGAGCAGTCCCCTGCTTTAGCAGTCACATCGATGCTGTAACCACCAGTTGTCCTTCTGGTTACAGAGGCACTTCAGACTGTGTTTAGCAATATAGGCAGCAGGTCCCAGAAGTCTTACAGGCAAACACCTCGTGTGGTTGCTCGCTGTCCACGAGTGACTTGCAGAATAGCAGCAGAAAGACTGAAATTCAGTCCCCAGCGGGGGTAAAAGTTTGTAATCCATCTGAGTGCTGCTGAAGAAGTGCACACACATGCGGCACGGAGGTTACATAAGGCAGCTTATCTCCCAGGAAGACGATGGCTGAGATCCCCGGGTTATCTCAAAGCCAGCCCAGCCCAGGCTGCAGAAAGGCAGCCGCTGTGAGCAGAAACTTCTGTGGGCTCCCTAAAGGCAGAAGGAAGTCTGACCCCAAATGTGCTGCTGGGATCCCCTGGGGTTCCTTTGCATTTCCCAGTGGGGCTCCTTCCTTCCCTGAGCACTGCGTGACACTGTGCGTGCAGAGCAGCTCAGCTTCCCCACACAGCCTGGTTTGCCCCGATTTCTGCTCATGCTTTGTAACAACCTTCACTGCCTGCAATGTGCAAAGAGATCATTCCAGCCTCTTAATCTCAAGCATCTTGTATTGCTCTTCATCTCTGAGAAAGAACTGATACGTGACACCTCGGTAAGCGCACAGATGCTATCTGTGTGAGTTTTCGTGAGCTGATGGAGGTAGCAATCTCAAAGTGTTCTTGCAGCACACAACACGGCCCAACCTTCCACCTCCTGTGCACAGCACTTGTTTATATCTCTAAGTGAAGAAGTGCTTGTTGGAGCACTTCTTATCCCCTGTGGGAAGCCGTGCTGCAGACTTCCTCCTGCAGTGACCAGGAGGAGCGCAGGGCTGCACAGCTCTTAGGCACTAGATAGGTCTCAGCACTTAAAATCCCATCGTGCTGTGGCTGCTTTCATTGCCCCTTTGAAGGACGAGCTACTTCAGTTTGCAGGGAGTAGGAGCTCTCTGGTATAGTGGTGGAAGAAGGATGCAGTACTGGGGATGTATGAAGGTGTGACCCCACAGCGCCTGGTGCCGGGGTAGGAGCGGTAGCTGAACTAGATGGTTCTAATGACATGTCACTAATGCACTGGTCTTTGCAGGGCCACGTCCCTTCCTGGCTGTTCTCTCTCATAAGAGAGAGGCGATGGGTTTTTCTCCTATTTAATAATCGTACTTCATTTTGATGTGCTGCTTTAAACAGCTGTAACACAACAGCTGAAATACAACCGCTGTGCTGTAACTGCCGGATAACCGAGTTTTCCATCCTTAGACCTGAGATCCCTCTCCAGCCACCCGCTGCCTCCCAACAAGAGATGACCACGCTCCTCAACAACACACTGTGCCAACACGCCATCGATGACTTCCGAAACCGCGTCTACTCCACGCTGTACTCCATGATCAGCATCATGGGCTTTGCTGGCAACGGCGTTGTGCTCTTTGTGCTCATCAGGACGTTCCGGCAGCGGACGGCCTTCCAGGTGTACATGCTCAACCTGGCCGTGTCCGACTTCCTCTGCGTGTGCACCCTCCCCCTGCGCGTGGCCTACTACGTCCACCAAGGGCACTGGGTCTTCGGTGACATCCTGTGCAGGCTCAGCTCCTACGCTTTGTACGTCAACCTCTACTGCAGCATTTTCTTCATGACTGCCATGAGCTTCTTCCGCTGCATAGCCATCGTTTTCCCAGTTCAGAACATCAATTTGGTCACGGAGAGGAAGGCGAAATTAGTGTGCATCGGGATCTGGATTTTTGTTACCCTGACGAGCGCTCCTTTTCTGCTGAATGGGACTTACCAACACGGCAACAAGACCAAGTGCTTTGAACCCCCAGAAAACACCCAGAAGACCAACATGATCGTGATCCTGGATTTTATCGCCCTCTTTTTGGGTTTCATTCTCCCCTTTATCACCATAACCATCTGCTACACCATGATCATAAGGACCCTCCTGAAGAACTCGCTGAAGAAGAACCAGGCCAACCGCAAAAAGGCCATCTGGATGATCGTCATCGTGACGGCCACCTTCCTGGTGAGCTTCACCCCGTACCACGTCCTGCGCACCGTTCACCTGCACGTGCTGCGGCTGCGGCGCTCCAGCTGCGAGGACACGGCCTACCTGCAGAAGTCGGTGGTGGTGACGCTGCCGTTGGCCGCCGCCAACTGCTGCTTCGACCCGTTGCTCTACTTCTTCTCAGGGGGAAACTTTCGGAAGAGGTTGACCACCTTCAGGAAGGCTTCCTCCTCCAGCGTCACGCAAGCCTTCAGGAAAAAGTTCTCCCTGAAAGAGAGAGACGATGAACCCTCTGGGGAAAGCCATAAGGAGAACGGGAATGCCCCTGTGGTCGCTTCGTAACGCGGTGCGACCTTCCCGTGGGATCTCAGATGGAAATGGAGATCTCTAAACTCTTCCAGGAGATGTGAGCCTTCACTGAATTCCAAAATAGACACAGAGTTATTTACACGGCAGAGGTCAAGATGATTCCTGCCCCGCTCCCAGATGGTTTTGCTTTGGACTTCAGTTTCAAAATGCAGTGTGCATGTGGGGCTCGCAGTATCTGGAAATGCCGGGTCGGGGCTCATCCCCCTCACCCACACTGCAGGCAGCAGCCCTGGGTGCAGGGGCAGCACATCTGCAGGGGCCGAGCAGCAGCAGCTTCAGGGGAACTGCCCGCCACGTGCAGCCTGGATGTGTCTCTGGAGGCACAGTAGTGCCTTTCTGCTGCTGAGAGGGATAAGGATTGGATGTGGTTCCTTCTTTGCCCAAGGAGCTTGTGGATGCCCCATCCCTGCAGGCATTCAAGGCCAGGCTGGATGTGGCTCTGGGCAGCCTGGTCTGGTGGTTGGCAGCCCTGCACATAGCAGGGGGTTGGAACGAGATGTGCACTGTGGTCCTTTTCAACCCAGGCCATCCTATGATTCTATGATTCTGAATTCCTAAAGAAATGTTCTTTGCGGGAGCACCTTCAAAGCTATGGGAGCACAGCATGCATTTGAAACGTATTACAGTGGGGCTGGTCTTGTAAGTGCTGGCTGTGGGATCCGGGTTATCGCTCCAGTTCTTCACGAGTTTTGCCTAGAAGTAGAGCTCTGGGTGCCCAGAGCACGATTGGGACTGTCTGAAGTACTGATTAAGTTGTAAGAAAAAATACACTGGTAGACATAGTTTTTAAAAGCAGCCAGCTGTGATGGACACCTGAAGTGCTCTTGTTAACACCTTGCAGAAAAGCTGCAACCCGAGGCTCTGCAGGGACCTGGGTTGACCTGGCCGTTGAGAGCCGGAGAGCTCAGGATGATGGAAATGAAGATTGGAAAGAGCAACTTCCAGATCCTGGGCCTAAGGAGCCATTCCTGTGGTTCCCCAGTTAAACCTGCTGTAAATGAAGCAGTGCTGTGGTGGAGTGATGTCCAAAACCAGGACACTGCATCAGAGAAATGGCCTTAATCCTACAGGAATTTTGCAGCTGAGAAACAGCAGTTGCTAATGAACTGCAACGGGGCAGTATTTAAGAGGTTACTTGGTGTCATCTTAAGGACAGGAATGATGTTATATGCGGGCAGAAATCACTGTGAACAAGGCAAGCTTTGGAATACACAGAAAATGACATCTACTTTCCCTCATTTTAAAGTACTGTGCACTGTATGGTAAAACTAGATATATGTGTATATGTTGCAAAGCATTTTTATTCTAGAATTATTTTTTTCCCATCGTTTTCCTTTTTTATGAGGCAATGCGTATGGAGTGAGAGCGGCGGGTTTTGATTTGTGTAATGGGAAAGGCTGTTAAAAAAGAGACGGAATTAAATGGAAATGTTGCAAGCTCAACTTGTGCTCGCCGCGCCTTATTTCAAAGCCTCTGCAAATGGGTTCTTTGGGTTTTTCGGGTTCTTTTCGGGTTCGTTCCCCCAGGAACCGCTCTGAGCGCTGGAGGAAGGGGCAGGACGCAGCGCGGAGCTGCGCTCGTTCCGTTCGCGGTGCGATGCCGTCCCCTACTGAGCGCTTCAGCCGCCGCTCGTTCGGGAGATGCTTCGCAGCCGAGCCCCGCACGCACCGCTGGGGGAGCCCCGGCTCTGTGCTGACGGTGCCGTCCCGGCCGTGAGACGCCTTTTCCTGCCGCCCGGCCAAAGGAAGCAGCTTGCTGCTCGCTGCCCTCGCACGGACGCATGCAACGCGGTCACCGTGGAGCAGAGACGGGGCCGGCTGAGCACCGCAGCCCCAAAGCGCTCACAAGAGGCGCTGCTTTGGCACGCTGCGATGATCCGTGAGCTCAGGCGGGTCAGTGGGTCCGCACGGCGCTGTGCCGTTGCTATTTGTAAGGGCAGAAAAAGAAGGGGAGCGTCGCACGGCGCTGTGCCGTCACTTCAGACCGTGCCCTGAGCGCCCAACCGCTCGCCCCGTGCTTCCAGCTGTTGGTGGCACAGCGTGTGCAGCTCCAAGCCTGCAGGGTGCGAGCTGGCAGCGTCCTCGGGCTTCGCTGCAGCCACAGCAGCTGGGAATGGGCTTTGTTACGTGTTTTGTTTTGTCTTGTCTTGTTTTCTTTAGGTGACATAAGACTCCCGTTCTAAGCAACTCCTTCAGGAGCTCGGGTGTTAGAGGTGGAGGAAGCTCAAAGAGAAGTCACTGGGTTTGAATTCCCATGAATTAGTCACATCAGCACCATTGCACAGAGACGTGGAGCTTGGCCGGGCTGAGAAAGAAGCACGTTTGTCTGACTGAGAGGCACAATGGGAAAGTAAGCATAGAGACCTTCTGTAAAAAGGCCAAAGCAGAGATTTTAGGCTGAGTGAGCAATGGTAAACCCTGCTGCCAGCATCTGCATTGGTGGGGATGCCTGCTGTGGAGCTCTCAATTCAGCCAGCTCAGAACGTGTGCTCAGAGCCATGCGTGTGCATTTAGGCAGCATGGTGAAGGGTGTTCCACTCACTGAGGCGTGAGCAGAGGCACAGTCTGTTCACTGTGAGACAAATCAAAGGATGCTCAGGTGCTCCTCTCGCTCTTTGGGTTCCTACAAACCTGGCTCTCAGCATGCAGAGCAATGCTGCACTGTGCAGAGCACTCAGTGCTCCCCGGGTGGGACAGAGCCCACCCCCCAGCAGAGAAAAAGAGGGGAATAAACAAAAGAAATATGAAAAACAAACCGAAAAGGTATCCCTCAGCTGACGCTGAGCAAGAGCAGCAAGCACAGCCTGCAGGTGTGAGCTCATGCCAGGGCTGAGCTGGGAGGAAGGAGGCACTGACACCACATTCCCCTTTCAGTTTCAGCACACAGAGCACACAGACAAGAATGCAAAGCTGATGTTGTGGTCTGTTCTGGAAAAGCAGGGGGTGCAGCCCTTCTCCTGGAGGGGAGAACAGGCGCGTCCCTCTCACAATGTGAGAAGAGCCTGCGGTGGGCACCATGCCCTCCAAAATCACTGCTTCCCCCCAGGGGGGTGCAAATGCTTCCCCTCCACCCACAGATGGAACAAAGCCATCAGATACAAGAGAGAGATCTGCACTGTGCATTGATGGAGGTGGAGAGCTTTTGGGGCCAAGACCGCAGACAACAGGCAAACTCCTTAATGGGGGATGAGAAACGTGGCCCTAGCAGAAGCACAGGACGTGGTGCCTCCCACAGCAAAGCCTCTCCCCTTCACCTGGAGGAACGTTTGGGGTGAGCTGCTGCTGGAGGTCGTACGGACGCCGCTCTGTCTTTGGAGCAGCCTGAAAGGAGTTTTCACTTGTGTTCCTTTTCAGAGAGGGTCCAAGCAGCCACCTGCTGCCAGCAGCTAACCACAGGCGAGATTTCTGTTTGCAAAAATACAGCCTTCTTTCTGTTTCCAAGAACACGGCACAAATCTCGGTTCCCAGTAAATCCTGGCCCTGGCTGCAGTGTGCTCCTGTCGGAGCAGCTCTGAGCTGCGTGGAGCTGCAGGGCAGGCAAATCCCAGCCCCTCGGTTCCCTCGGAACACGCTGGTCAGGGCAGGGTTTGCACAGAGGGTTTGTGAGGGGGATTTGTTGTGTCTCAGCTTTTCTTTGTGTAAAACTGCTGGGAGTGGGGAGCAGTGGGCATGGGGCGACTTCTGCATGCACCCGACCCACATGGTGACCACGGGGCTGCTGCTGACCCCTGGACATGTGTTGGGGAGCTCCAACATGCATCAACCACAGAAGATGAGTTAGTTTTGCTGATCCTCAGTGGCATTTCTATCTTTCTTGCCAGACTTCAGAGGTCTTTTATTCCTCTGGCTGAGTGTAAAAACATTTCCTTTTCTGATGCTGCTGAGCCGTCAGTCAGGTGCTTTAACACCAAATCCTTCTTGCCTGAAATAGGTCAGTTCCAGTGCCACAGGCTGGGAAATCCAGAATGCTACCATCCTCACTCTGACTTACACAGCACTTGATGGAAAACGCTTGCAGGATGTGAGAAGTGAGCAAGCCCTGAGCTTTACGAGCAGGAAGCTCCAAGCCCTTGCAAGAAGGGACAGTCCCTGTGCTGCGTGGTGCAGCCGTGAGGCTGTGGCTCAGGTTGGTGCCAGGAGCCCCTGATGAACTCTCATGTGGCATTTTCCCCGGCTCCACTGCAGCTCAACAACAACGGAGGGACTTCTCCCATGCAGCAGGAGGGAGAGCACTGTGTGTTTTATCCCCTGCTCATGGCAGCAGAGGGGATGAGCTGATCACTGGGGAAAAAATAACAGGAAAAATGCAGGACAGTGTGTCAGACATGAACACTCCATCCGTGTAAGCAATTTGGCTGAGAGGGCACTTGGAATAAAGTGATCACAGCAGTTACTTACACATTCTTTCAGAGCTACGGACAGCAAACTGCGGGGTGAGCAGTGCAAACCCATCTCCTGATTTACAGGTCAGCGAGTTTGGGAACCGAGCCCCACTTCTCCAGGATGATGAGTTTGGCTCTGCAAGTGGCCACATGCACAAACAAATATTCCGAGCATTTGCAAACCTCACTGCAGGGAGAAATGTGCCCGTTTCTTTCCTGTCAGTGCTGCTTCTTATGCTTCAGAGGAAGCGAGGCTGCTAGCAGAGCAAGGCGAGGAGGACTCTATGTTAGTTTAAGAAATACATTCCAGATGGATGTGCACCAGGTTTGTTGGGGGGAGGAGGGAAGGAGGTAGCAAAAATGCTCTCTTTTGGTGATTAATGTAAACTCTGCTTCCAGGAACACTGTTGTGTGTCCCCGCTGGCGATGCTGAAGACTAAACAGAGCTTGTTTTTGGTTCAGCCCATTGAAATCTCTTTCATTTGGGAGGAGTATGTCTCCATGATGCTCCGCGTGGGTTTTGGCCTATGCACCTTTAACCTCAACGCAGGCATGCAGGTAAAGCCCTGTGGGGTGAAGGGCAGGGGGCTCAGTGTCACACTGCTGAATGTTTTGGGACTGGCTTGCAGTGCAAAGCAGCGCACACACATTTTGTCTGGCAGTGCTGCGCACGCTGCACGCTGCTCACTCTGCAGCTGCTCGCTTCCTTCAGCAGCAGTATTTGCAAATTGTGAGCGTGGAATCTGACCCCACAGATCTGTATGGCACCCCCTGGCAGGGCTACCATGCGCTGCCCATTGCCATCCCGTGCTCTCGTCATCGGGTGCAGCGTGGGGAGGGCAGGAGGCAAGGCATGCAGGAGTGCTCGGTTCCAGCAGGTGTGCCAGGCGTGCCAGCAGCATCTCGGAGGTGCCAAGATGCAGCTCCTCAGTTAGGGCTTCTCTCTGTGGGGCCCAAGGGGGCATCACACCATGCCTGGAAGGAATCTGTGCTCCTTTAACACCATCCAGCCCCACGTCTGTGCAAGAGCCACACGAATCCCAGGAGCCAACCTGGCTTTTATTTCTTTTATGAGTAACGATCTGCAATGAGACAGTCCCTGCTTTCTGACCTTTTCCACGTTACTCACAACAGGAAGCTGTTGGAATGGTGAGCGCACGCTGCTTACGTGAGTGAGGGCTGAGAAAAGCTGCAGTGCCCTTTCACCACCCTTTTTCAAGGAAAATGGAACGAGAAGCTCCCCATGGCTGGCCTTGAGCCTCTGCTTACTGTCAGCAGCACGTCCTCCCACATGCCCCTGTGTCCTTCAACGCTTGATTCACTGTGCCAGAGGTTCCCAGGCCTTCCCAGCTGGTTCCCATTTCTCCAGACCATTTTCTGGTTGCTAGCGGGATGCTGACCTGCACCAGCAGCATCCTCACCCTGCAGGGGATGGCCTTCGGATGCAGCACAGCTTTGGGATGTGCGCAGCCTTGGGACGTGCACAGCTTTGGGATGTAGCACAGCATTGAGATGTGGCACAGCTTCAGGATGTGGCATGACGATGCACTCAGGGTTAATCATATCCTGTGGTAGGAGAAACAAGCCTCGTGGACATGAACTAATAAAGCAGAGGCACTGCAGAACAGTTGCCAAAGCCCTGAGGGACATTTCTGCATGCCCTGACATCCTGGGAACTTTCACCTCCTGGCTTACCAGGAACCTGTGCAGATCGGAATGGCACTGCTGACACCACGCTGGCCACAGGAGTTGATGTCATTGCAACTAAAACTAAAGCAAATCACTGCAGTCTGCAGCTCCGAGGTTCAGACCTGTTGGGGTATCTCTGTCCATAGCAGAGGAGACTGCAGGAGTCGGTGCGGGGCAGAAGCAGCAGGGACAGAGCATGGCCTGACAGCTCAGAGGTGGCATCTCCCAGATCCAATTTCTAAGCACGGTAACTCTTCCCTACAGTGGGAAGTCCTCCTAATGGAATAACCCCAGCTCCCTGCACACACTCAGTGTTACAGAGTTTACACAAACATAAAGGCAGCGATCTCATCTTCCACAGTTCCCAGCAATAGGGGCCAGGCTTCGCAGCCCTTTCCGTGCAGGCTGTACCTGCAGCACGTCGTATGTCTTGGTTTTCTGCTGTGGTATTTCTACTGCATGCTCCTAGAAAACAACTGGAGCAGTGCTCCCTCAAAAAATGGGAATGGTGACAATGAAAAGCTAAAGCTGGGAATTAACCGCGTGCTCAGCAGCTGAAGGTTCAACCCTGAATTTATTCAGTTACACAAAATACCCTCAAACACTTCAGCTCCTGGTTTCCCAGGACTGAATGCTGTGCAGGTTACCAGATCCCCAGCACAAAGTGCATTGCTCCCACCAATATAAACCACCCAGGCTGCAGCCTCCAGGGCCGCTGGGATTTGAGGCTGTTGGAGAGAACAGCAAATTGAGGGATCTGCTTTTTTCTTTTTAGTTTATGTTAAACTTTGGGAGCTCTTCTTTAGCACAGAACTGCACCGCCTGCACAACCCCAGCTTGCATAAACACAGCTTAGGTTCTTTCTGGATGAAGGGATCTATATTTAAGTAATGATGGTTCTCATGGCTGTTTTTGCTGCAGAACTCTCTATATAAATACACTCCTACTTATCCAGGGAGGGCAGCAAAAAGGCATCTGCATGGGACACGGCCAACAGGCAGAGCAACACACGTGCAGGGAGCGAAGCAGAGTGGGCATGTGGTGTTCCAGCAGAGGAGGACGGTTGGACTGGATGACTTCAGTGGCCTTTTCCAACCGTAATGATTCTGTGATCCTATGAAGCATTCCTACAGTTGGTAAAAGCACCTGCAACCCCGCAGGCTCCATCACAAGGCACTGAAATAGCAGCACCGAGCAGGCGGCTCGTGTTTGTTTCATAGCCAGAGAAGATGGGGAAGGTGGGAACATGCCAAATACTTTTTTCCTTCTTTCTCATACACAAAAGGGTCCTTATTCATTTTAATAGCAGGTTCCCTCGCACGGCACTCAGCTGTGCCAGGTGGGCACCGCAGAAGGGCTCCTGCTGCAGGGGCTGCGCACGGCCCTTCTCTGCACACAGGAAACCAGATATGGGACAGCCTCAGAATGGAGCACTAGCCCTGAACAAATAAGTAGATTGTAATAATGGATACAATATGGAGGTTTCCTCGAGGAGCCAATACTTGTATTCTTCACAGCTGCATCTTTTCCTGATTTATTTTCTTTCTTTTTTTCCTTGTTAGCCTGAAGTGCTCCCAAATGCTCCGTGCCATGTGGCTGCTTCTTATTCGCACGTAGGGCCGGATTCGGTGCCGCTCTGCACCTTGAGAGCTTGCGGGTGCTCCTGCAAAGCAGGCACAGAGCGCACACCTTGCATGGCCCCGGGTGTGGGGCTGGCAGGGACTCTCCAGCACTGAGAGGGCCTCCAGGCCTCCGCAGAGTGAGAGAACAAAAAGGGGAATGGAAACAATAATGAGGAATGGGGTTACTGTAGGAGAGAGCAAGTAAAAGAGGTTGTGTGGGGACAGCGAGGAGAATGCCAGATAGGAAAGCAATAGTGCTCTGAGGAAAGACAATGGAGCACGGAGAATAAGAGCGGGGCAGTGGCAGCCCCACATCACAGCTCTGAGCACGGTGAGCTGCTCCTCACCAGCTGCTGCTTCATTCATTTCCAGTTCCATAAACATTTATGGGATACAAATTAAACTCTTTACCCCCATGTACGTAACTGAGCTGAAACTTTGGTGCTGACCAGATGTCACGAGGGGGTGCAGTCATGAATACCTAAAAGTGAAGGGAGAGGTAGGAAACAGGATCAGCCAGGAAAACAGCGAGCCTGAGGCGGCCGAGGGGTGGTGGGAAACCCACAGCAACTGCAGGGCAGGAAAGGAGAGAACAAAGCAGACAGAGCGAGGACATCGCATTACGCCTGCCAGTAAAATATTCTCAGATTGCATCAGTCCTTTCTTCCCCACGTCTCACCTGCAGCTCCTCCGATACGGCACTGAGCGTGGGTTAAAAGGAGAGCAGCATTTCAACAGCCGAACTCACGGCCTTTTGTCTGATGGAAGAAATCAATTCCAAATGTTGAAATTTCAATGCAGACTGTAATTTTCTTGCGCTCAGATTTATTCTGCTCGCTTGCTTCCCTTTTTGTCCTTTCCCCTCTGTGTTCTCCAGCAGCTGGCTCTGATGCTCTGGCTCCGAAGCCCCTCTTCAGCTCCATGCAGCAGAACTGGGGCTGTGCTTGCAGAGCAAACCTGCCCTCCCTAAGCCCACAAAGTGGGGGTGAAAACGCAGGACTCCTGGTGCTTTCAGACTGCACCACAGCAGCAGCAAAGCACGTTCCAGAGGTGTTTTTTAAAACATTTTCCAGCCTAGTTTATAAAAACCAGTGGTGAACTCATTTTGGCTTGCTCCTTCCCTCACTAGCACATGGACAAGCATCCTCCAGCTCAAACATGTTTAAATTATGGGTGTTTGGAGCCTTTCTGAGGATCCAGCTACTCAAATTTCTTAGAACTATGACCACATTTGTGCCGGGCCAGGCAAGCAGACCTTATTTAGCTCTGTGTCCGGGTGTTCACCCGGGGGGGTGACTCCGGTCCATCCCCTTCAGTTCTGGACCCCCCCCCGCAATGCCTGCAGCATCCCCACATGCCCTGTGCCATGGGGCTCCCTCCCCACAGCTTTATTTGCTCAGCTGGGTGCTTTTGCTGCAAAGCAAAAGGTAACAGTGCCACGTTAACATGCCCTTACCCAGTGTTTGCTTGGGCCTGCCTACTGCCAGCGCTCTGCGGAGCACTGCAGGCTTCCTGGGCTTTTTTTTGTTTTGGCTTTTGGCTTGGGGGAGAATTATAAAACGAAGGGTAAACTCAGTGTCTGGAATTAGACTGACCTGGGATGTTTGATAGCTACCTGGGCCCTGGTTGGATAATCTGAGGAGAAACTGAGCAGGGAGACCTTGCAGGAGGGGGAGGTGCTTGGGCACCCCATGCTCACCCAGCAGTGCCGCACAGCTGCAGCACCCCTGGGCCAAGGGGCTGCACTTTCCCCTTGGCTGCTCCCTTCAGCAAAGAGCAGGAGCGAAGGTGTTAATTACAGGGCTGAGTTCAGCTGCTGCTAAATGCACACAGCCAGTCACCGGGCTTCCAAAAACAAACACCGTGCTGTGTCTTTGGCCTTCAGAGAGGCACCGCCAGCTGCTCTCCCCCTTCCTTTCATAAGCTGCTGGGATGCACTGAGCTGCCTGTGGCTGGCAGTCCATTTGGCTGTAGAGGAGCCACTGCCCCCATGTCACAGCAGCTTGCAGGCAGAGATGTCAGCAGAGGGGCTGCAGCACAGAGCCTGTGCTGAACCATAGAATCAACCACTTTTCCTTGCAGGTGCTGCTGGGTTTCCAAGGAACTCGGTCAAATCTGAAGGCCGGGACAAATGAAGACACAGGGTGCAGCTCGGGGCCAGGACACACAGTGTTTACACACAGTCTGCTCCATATAATAAGTGAGAGAAGGAATCATAAAACAGATGTTCTGTGCAAAGTGCAAATTAGCCAGGCACTGAGCCTCATTTCTTTCCACTTACAGCAGCTGTAAGTGCATGGTATGTTTACTGTGGGTTACAAAGGGGTTCGGGTTTTGCTGTGCACCTTTATCGTGGCTTTGTAACAATAGCAATGTTGATAGAACAACGATGTTCCAGGATTCTGCGTGTGAGCCTGCTGGATAACTTCTCTGCAACACGTTGCTGGTCTGGAGCAGTGGTGCCATGGGTTTCTGTGCCCTGCTTGGAGAAAGCAGCACAGACAGCCAAACGCAGCATGCATCTGCACCACCTGCCCAGCTGTCCTCTCGCTCCTTCTGATCTCTTCTTTTTCTAAGACCATCAGTTCCAGTTCTACCAGGAGCACACAGCACTGCGCCCACTGAAACGGGGGATGGGCTCAAAGTCTCCAAGCTTAACTTCTTCACTTAATGTGGAATTGTTTGGTAAGGATACTGGGGACGTAGCTACATAGCATGGAATGGAGTGCTAAAACACTTCAGTGCCTCTGATGGTAACTCCCATTTGTTTAGACGGTGTCAATTAACTCTGCTACTGATGATGTGATTCTGGGGTTGAATGGCAAAGAAAAGGCAAATTCTCTGGAAGAGAAATGGCTGCACCCATGCATGCAGAACAGGAGGAAGGTTTCATCTACTTGAAAGCAAACTCCCGCTCCCAGTGCCCTACAGGCTTCTCCCATTGTGCTCTTTTCCAAACACACAGCACAGAGTGCTGCTTTACTCCTGATGGACCAGATCTTCACCTGGAGAAAACACTCCTAATCCCATTGGGGTGGATGGAGATGTTCCAGTGCACGCTGGCTGGAAACCTGCTCCAGCATACAGTGTTTACTCTCGGGGATCTAAGCACGCTCACTTCAAACAAAGTTCTGCTTGATAAAAGTTTGTTTGCCAGGTTGCCTTGCCTCGGTCCCTCCTGAAAGTGTACACAACACTATTTGTACATAACAAGAGAAAATGAAGCAAATGTGCTCCAAGACCTCACTTGCAGGTCCTAACAAACTCAAGAGATGGAAAGGTTTGCTAGACACTTGTTAAATAACCACAATCATATTTATTATTATCGTGCAAGTACAGAAGAAAAAAGGTTTTTATTATGGGCTGGCAGCAGAAGCCCAGAGCAGGTGCTAATCATCACGATAAGCGAGCTGCTGGTTTGCAGGGGCTTTGTGTGTTCAGGTATTTACTGTGCCCAACTGCAGGCAGAGGTTTTGGTCAGCCAAGGTGCTCCGTAACCTCCCGGCAGCCCCCAGTCCTTCCTGATGTGCAGCACAGAATACGTTGTGTCTCCCACCTATTTTTTCACCCCTTTCCTGTTGAAGGCTTTCTTCTTCTATTCCTTTTCTATTTTACTATTCCCCTCCCCATTTTTTTTTCTTAGCTCACCTAGAGCAGCCAAATTAGCAAAGAAGAAAACAAACTGTAACTCTAAGTTTTCTAATGGAAGAATGGGCATGTTTTTGGCACTTCTTCTCCCCATTGTTTCGCTAAGGCAGACTCTCCTTAACTCTCCTTTTCCATTCCGGTGACTGCCCTTCCTTTCTAAATCCAGATTTCTTCCCACTTGTGCTCTCTCTTCCCTCCCTCCTGACTCATTTCCACTTCTCATTTTGGCTATTTCTTCTCTCTTTCCTTTTCCTTCTTCCAAATGTCCTCCGATCCTATTCTGCTCTTTTAAATTCTTTCTCCATCCTTAGCTTGTGTGCCTCTCTGCCCTCTGCTCTGACCTGAAAGCACTGCCTGGGCAGCAGTCTCCTCAAACCTCGGCTTCTTCTAGCCCGGAGACTTGAGAGGAGCACTGTTTGCCTTTGTGTGTGACCTCTGCCATCACCACTGTCCTCGCACAGTCCTTAGGCTCTCCAGGAATTTCAAAATCTAGTTAAAGCTCCCTCCCCTTGTCTTGTTCCGTTCTGTTCTGTAATTTCTGACCCATCTAACCATGGCCTTCTTTCCAGGCAGTTTGGTCACTGTACTACCCATGCCAAATATTTCTTCTGTGCAGTTCTGCCATCTGGAACAGCCTGTATGCCTTCAGCCTCACCGACTGGCCATACGGTTTCCAGTTTCAGCTGAAAAGAATTTTCCTTTACTGTCATCCCATAGCAATCTGAATGTCGGATGTAGGCAGCAAACATTCAGCCATTTATTTTCTGTGGTGTGGGAACAGTTCTCGTACTCGAAGCAATTTCAGTTTTAAAGGAGCCCTGGAGCTCGTGGAATGCGGGCAGTTCTTAGATATTTCATCCTCAGTCTCACTAGCAACTGGCTACGGTTTCTGTAGGCCTTTCCACCAGACATCCTATTTGCTGGAATTGCCAGTGAATACCTTGCTCTGACACAAAATATATTTAGAAGGGTAAATTAAGGGGGAAAAATGATTTAATGAAAGGCGGGAGGGAAAGGAAAAGCTTTTTTTTTTTTTTTTCGGAATGCTAAAATACTGCATTATTACCTACAAAGGAATTCTTGTAATAATCAAAGCTGGGAGGTCCAATAGCTGTCAGTGCAAAGAATGCTCAGCATTCACCCCTAAAGACCTTCTTTACTTGGGATATCAAACACAGTACGCTCGTGATGGGAGGGAATCAGACCTCCGTATATCACACACCACCACTAGCCATAACTTATAGGGTTTAGCTGGCAATGAATAAATATTGAGCCTGCAAGTTCAAAACAGTCTTTGAAATACTGCCTTGAATTCAAATTTCCAAATCACATCCTGATGGGTCTCTTTCAGAGATCTCCCCTAAAGTAAGCACAAATATTTCACTTCAGAAATGAAATCCCCAGGGCACTAGAAACGCTTCACTGCAGATTAGCCAGAGCCTGTGGAGTTATAAGATTCCTGAGATGGAGCGCTGAAGATTCCAGGAATTCTCTCAAAGGTGAAATGATTAACCAACCTTTTGTTCCTGGAGCACAACAATGCAGAGAGCAGGTCTGCATTCACCACCTCCTGTGCTGGCCTTGTTTTGTACCACATCTGAAATGTCCACGAGCCTTAAGTCTGAGCTGAATTAAAGAACCTCATTTCAGAATTACCAGAGAAGTAAAGAACTAAATGTTAGTGACAAAAGCAAGATATGACTTTGAGCTGCAGCTTATTTTTTCTCTCTCAATCCCTTTCTGGAGATTTCAATCTACTTTATAGGCATAAAGAATGATTAATTTCTCCTTCTGATATGCTGATCCACACTATTTCACAGAGCAAAAGCACTACCCCTTTTCTGTATTGGAATCAGGGCAGTAGTCACGTGTGCAGTAACATTTTTGGAAGAGGTAGAAAGAACAGAAGAATTTAGGGCAGAGACCATGGCAGAGCTTTTGCTCTCCAGGAGGAAAAGGATGCTCGTGTCTTCTCCACCTGGAACCGGCCACTGAGCCCGCTGCCAGAGTCTGGTTCTCAGATCACAAAGGATAGTGCAACAGTACAATGAGCTGCTTAGATGAAGAAGCTCTCATGCATCATCTGGAGCTTGAATAAACGGAGGTGACAGCAAAGAGCATAATGAGAAGGTAATGGGCTCCTTGCAAGAGCAATCTTTTACTGTACCCGTGGTGTTGCTCTCACCATATGGATGTTTTCAGTGGAATTATGCTAAAGCAGAACGATAGCGTTGGCCTGTTTTCTCCCCAAAACAAACTTAAAAAGGCTTTGTTATAAAACGTCATTACTGTCGAAGATCAAATGCAATAAAAAAAAAGGGATAATGCTTTAGTGAGTGCCCAGCGCACAGAGACACACCCCGAAGATGAAATGATCTGTTCTTTGGTGGTGTATTGAGAGTATATTCGTTCTATGGACTAGTCTAAGAAAAATCATTGTGAAGCCCTTGTTGATAGATTGATGGCATTAATTAAGAGGACAGGTTGCGAGGTATCCAGAAGCTGAGCAGAAACCTCCTCCCAGGCCTTCCTTAGCACAGCCAGTTCAGCATGGGACGTCCCATCCACCACTTGCACCAGTGAAATTCTCCAGCACAGATAAATCATTTCTTCTGCTCCTGACAAAATGCTCATTAAAAATGTATCTGATATACGTCTGGGGAGGATGAGGGGGGGAGCATGCGTCAGCTGGTTTTTTAGGGTTACTTTCTTTGTGCTATGCACTTTGTGGTTTGCTTTGAAGGGTTTTCTTTGTATCTGTGTGATGCAGTTTGTGCACAGGCCTTGAATTTCACCTTTTCCCTCAGTCCCGTGGTGACACACACACCTCACACGGGGCTGTGCCACAGTGCGGCCCACACGTCGCTTTTGCCCGCACACAGAGATGGACTCCACGCGTTCCTTGAATCACGGCTGAAAAACGTCAAGCTGGATTAAAACACCGCACTTTGGGGCTTTTGTCGTTGCACGTGTTCCACCAGGACGGGGACGGGAGGTGCGAGCGAGGAACCCTGAGGGCAGCAGCTGGGGGCCAAGATGGCGCACCGGCCTCCCCTCAGACCCCGGGAGCCCTCACTGCGGCCCGTGCCTGCTTACGGCGGGACAGTGACCGCCCGGGCCACCTTTTGCCGCCGTCGCTTCACGCAGGGCTCCGTCACCTCCCGACCCCGAGCCCCCGCGTCGCCCCGCGCCGAGCGAGGCCCGGCCGCCACCTGCGGGCTCCCCGCCGCCCCCCCGCGCCGCTTTTCGCGGGAGCGGGCGGCCGTAGCCTGAGATCAGCCCCGCGCTCGGCCCGGCCTTCGGTTCGCGCGCCCGCCCGCCCCTGGCCGGCCGGCTGCGGCGCAGGCGCAGTGCCCGCATTCCATCATGGCGGAGCGGTCCGTTGGCGGTCGGCAGCGCTGAGGCGGGGGCAGCGGCGCCGCGCACGGTCAGTGCCACCGCGGCGCGGTTCGGGCTCCGCTCCCGAGGGCTCCCCTCGCTCCGCGGGGTCGGCGGTTGGGCGAGGCCGGCGGGGCCGGGACGGGGGCGAGCGGCGCTCCCCACCCAGGACGCGGTGGGCAGTGCCAGGGCCGGCGGCGGTGCGGGGCGGGCAGGGGGCAGCGCGTGGGGGGGGGTGTCGGTGCCCGTCTGTCTGTCTGTCTGCCTGCCTGCCTGCCTATCTGTCTGTCTCTGTGTGGTGATATTGATGGGGTGGGGATCGCGGTGTGGGGTTCGAGACCCCGGGGGAAGGGGTGTGGGGCAGGTGTGGGGCGGGCGGAGGGGAGCGGAGGGCGCCCCGCAGGGCGGAGGCGGCAGTGCCCGGCAGGGCCCGGCAGTGTCCCGCAGCGCTGGGTTTGTGCCTCACGGCGCGCCCCGCGGTGCCCCCCCGGATGGGGCCGCTGCCAGCGCGTTCCCCGCACTTTCTCTTCCCCTCTCCCGCCGCGAATCCTCCCTTTTCCCCCTTCCTTCCCCCCTCCC